>CAUYQG010114784.1:0-24755 GCA_963574415.1 Tarsius wallacei | reverse complement strand
AAAAAAATTAGCCGGGCGTGGTAGCGCACGCCTGTAGTTCCGGCTACTCGGAAGGCTGAGGCGGAAGGATCGCCGGAGCCCAGCAGGTCGAGGCTGCGGTGGCCGGAAGCGGCCACTGCACTCCAGTCTGGGCTACGGAGTGAGACGCCAACTCAAAAAAAAAAAAAAAAAAAAATTCTTTCCCTATCTCTTCCCCCTCATCCCTCCCTTCATCTTTCCTCTCGTCTGTACCTTTTTGCTCCCTTTCTCTCTTCACATAACTTATTGCAAACATAGTAACAGAATACTTCATATTAGAGCAATTGGTATGTATAGGGCATCTCAAGTGGCTGTCAGTTGGAATTGGTTATCAGAGGAAAAACATGTTCATATGCTCACTTGCTTGACTTGCTCTATTTAATTTACCTGTTTAGTCTTCAGTGAGCTGCAACCCCTCCATTTCAGCTAGTTGGAGTCTGGGGAAACATCCTAAAGACATTGAAAATTATTTTCTGTTGAGGATAAACTCTGCAAGATGTGAGGGATTTCTACCTTTTCTTTCTGACTTACAGTTGAGAAAAATGAGGCCCAGAGTTGCCAAGTGGTTTTTGTCAGGCTCTTCCTAGCTAGTAGGAAGTAGTGAAGCCAGAACAAGAGCCTGTTTTCTCATCCTCCACTAATAAACTTTCTACACCCACACTGACTTCTTTCTTATGCTGTAATTCCTGATGCTATTGAGAGTAGAGATCCCTGCAAAACTCTCTTTATTATGTTTTCTTATTGCTCAAATTTTTACAGATTCAAGATGTTCTTTGAAAAGAGAACTTTCCTGAAGTAAGCAAGTATTCCAGTAATGCCCAAAGCAAACATTTTTTTTTTCTTTCCTTTTGGCTTCAGCTCACTTCTGACTCATGTCCCTTGATAACTGAGTTCTTCTTTACCAAGGACCTTATTTTCATCACTGGTTCTTCAACTGTTCTTTGGCCTAATTTGTTCTGTTTTCTTAGATGCTTGGCCACAAAACAGGAAGCCTGAGAGCTAGGGGCAAGCTTTACTTTTCATTCTCCTCTAAATCAGAACTGAGAGTTAATTAAGGATAGTGTACCTGAAGATGATTTTCTTGGATGGTTCTGAGTAAATCATTCAAGATGATATTCTTCCTTTGTGACTTTTAAGAGCGTATCTTAGCAGTAAGGGGATTGACTCCATGGTCAACTCAGTGATCTTAAGAAAGAGAGGAATCTAGATCATAAGAATTGCTTTCAGGAAGTCTTCTACATCTCATGTTGAAGACAATAGAAGAGGGGAGGAGCAAGGTGGCTCTTTTGGACCATAAAAACGTACAGAGCTTTTATACTTGTAGTTAGTACTCAGGGCTTCTCTCATAAACATAGAGCTTTTCATGTATGCCTACATAAGAATGAAATTCTAAATAGTTAATAGTATGAGAGAGGCACTGGGCATTCCCAGTGGACCATGCCGGGAAATAATGCTACTGAGAAGTGTCCTGGAGGGGTCTGCACCATCCTGTTCCTAATGACCCCTTTGAATCCTTAGTTCAGGAAGTTCTAGAAGAAGGGCTGGAGTGGCCCGGGGCATTGGCTGTTAACAACTAGCAAAGACACACAGTCATGCATTGCTTAACAAAGAGTATACTTTCTGAAAAATGCATTGCTAGGCGATGTCATCATTGTGCAAACATCGTAGAGTGTACATACACAGACCTAGACTATGTGGTATAGCCTATTGCTTCTAGGCTACAAATCTGTGCAACATGTTTCTGCCCTTAATACTGTAGATAGTTGTAACACAATGGTGAGTATTTTTGTATCCAAACATATCTAGGCAGAGTAAATGTACCGTAGAAACATAAAAGATAAAAACTGTATACCTGTATAGGGCACTTACCATGAATGGAACTTGGAGACTGGAAGTTGCTGCCAAGTTGCCCAGGTGGGTCCCGAACCCTGGGGCTCAGGCAATCCACTCACCTTGGCCTCCCAAAGTGCGGGATTACAGGCTGAGCTACAGAGCCTGGCTCGCTTTTTATATTTTTATACTTCTTTCTTTTTTTCTTTTAAAACTTTTGTGTTAAAAACTACGATATGAACACACATTAGCCTATCACTGTCTTCCACCTCCACATCTTGTCCCACTGGAAGGTCTTCAGGGGCTATAATATGCATGGAGCTGTCATCTCCTAAGCTAACAATACCTTCTTCTGGAATACCTCCTGAAGAACTTGTCTGGAACTGTTTTACAGTTAACTTTCTTTTTTATTAGTAGAAGGAGTATACTCTAAAATAATGATAAAAAAGTATAGTATAGTCTGTTATCTCCCACACGATCTAGCAGTTAGAATTGCTGGTTTTCCCCCAAGGGGCCCAAGTTCAACTCCTGGTGTGAGAATCCAAAGCGTTAAAAGGGTGAAAAATCAATTTAGATCCTGCCCCTCCACACAAAAGAGATGAGTTTTTCCAAATTTCACCTGCATGCAGCCTACCTGTGTAGTTAATCCTTACTTTAACCCCACATCTTTATAATAAAATAAAATTTAAAAAAAGTATAGTAAATAATAAGCCAGTAACATTTATTATCATTATTAAGTATTGTGTAGTGCACATAATTGTATGTGCTATACTTTATACCACTGGAAGTACGGTAGGTTTGTTTTTACCAGCATCATCTCTCCCTACACACACACACACACACACACACACCACACACACACACACACACACACACACATACACGTTAAGTAATGTGTTGGACTATAGCATTGCAGTATGATGCCACTAGGCAACAGGAATTTTTCAGCTGTGTTTTAATCTTCTGAGACCATCATCATATATGCAGTCTGTCATTGACTGAGACATCATCATTCACAGCATAACTATATTAGTATTTAACAATCAGATCAGTCATACTCATTGGAGGGCTGGGACCAGCTTATACTGGCTTTGGAGAACATATGATTACATTTTCAGGAATTTTGCAAGCTGGTTTCTAAATATAACATTGATGAACATTAAAATAGCATAAACTTACAATTACAAATGTATTAAAAGACAAAAGTAATACATATTCAAAACTTATCAGGTGCTAATTGTTTTGCTTCATTTTACTATCATCCATGCTCATGAGGTTATTCTCATCTGTTGTCTCTGTGTGTTGGGAATGCTATATAATGGTTTGCAGTTGCACATCTCTTCTCAACAACTTGTGTAGTGACATGTTTACAACCCTGAAATTGGTCTGCTAAAGACCATGATCCCCTTTCTCCCACTGATGGTCATACTGGTTCATGCTGATCAGATATCTGCCCTGTCCCTTCTCTACTCACTGTGATTTATCAAGTCACTGGGCTATCAACCAGACTAAGACTATACAGGCTATGAGTTCGGCTCCCCCTAATGGGATGCAATTATTATGGTCTTCTCTGGATCCCTTAACCACTAAATAGAATGCTTCTTTTCAATTCTCAACCTTGATACACTGAATCACCCTGTCCTAAAGCTTTCTCCTTCATCATCTCCTAGGTCATCAGACTTTACTGATTTTTCTCTCTTTTGACAACTCTGTCTTCACTTATAATTTTTGTTCTTACAACTAACTAGGTATTCTTCAAGTTTCTGTTCTTGGTCATGTACTCAATCGCAGATAACTCTCCTGAACTCTAGGTTCATATGTACTAGTTCCTCGTGGACTCTACTATTTACCATCATTAATATTGAAACTATTATAACTCTCCTGTTCAAAAGCATAGTCTTTGCTTTTGATTCATTTCTATTTGTTAATGGAAGGCAACATTTCCCCAATGTAAGTACCTTTAGCTCCCCAAAGGTTCACAGAAAACCACCGATGAGATGCAGATTGACTAATAGAAGAAAAACGATACAAATTTATTTAACATGTATACACAAGAATCTTCAGAATGAAGACCCAAGTATACAGGGGAAATTGCTCATTTGTATGCTTAGGTTCAACAAAGTATGGACAACCGTGTAGAAATAGAATTGGAATAAAAGGATATGATCTCATGTTAATGGACTGAGTAGAAAAACCCAGCAAGGTCTGTCTGTCTAGATTTTTTTCTTGGTCTCTTTGAGTATGCATTTCTTCTTTCTGGTTTCAGAGCATTCTCTTTCTGGAATGGGGGTTTCATGACACCATAGTCAAACAAGTTAGGTCAGATAATTTCTTTATGGTCAGTTTTTACACAGAATATTTCTAGATGTTATGGCTGGTTTTCCAGAAAGGAAGTTCTGGTTTCTACGACCTACCTTGGGGAAGAGGGATCTGGCTTCTGTGGCTAGCCTCAGGGTTGAACGAGACTGAGAGGAGAGCAGGAGAAGGTTAGAGAAAAACTTTTGCTTCTGCAGCTGATGAGGCTGTTATTTAGGGGTTGTTATTTGTTCTGAGCCCTAACACTAGTCACTCAGTGAGTCAGCAGTAATTCCTTATCACATTGTCTTTGTCTTATTTCCCATATAGATTATAGGCTTGCAGGGAAGATCACTATAGATTGTACCCATTACACCTACATGACGCCTGGCTTCAAAATACCAAATACATTTTGTTAAATTTAAGGTGTACAATTAATTTTGAATGTGACAGTATTTTATTTTAAATGTCTCATAACGTGGAGTGATCTAGCACCCTCCTGCTTATTTAAAAGAAACAAGATGTTTTTAGAAGAGGGACTTCTCCATGAGAGCTTACACTTGTATTCAGATATGAGCAGAAGTCACAAGGAGGTGATTTGAAATGGAGGATTTTGTTAGTTTTGCCTTTGGTTAATGAAGATGAAAAAGTTATTTGCATGGGTGCCATCCGGTGGAAAAGATAGACCAAGCTTTTCTCTGACCATTGCTTGTGAAGTCTGGGCTCCCCCAAAAAGGGAACAGAAAGTTGGAGAGACTGCCTTCTGAATGCGCCCACCTGTCAGTTCTTTGATGGGCTCCCAGTGATAACTTCCCTAATTACATAAAATCCATGGGAAGTTAGGGCGTTAGGAGCTTTTACCCAGAGCCTGTGCCAGAAGTCAGAGTACATTTCTGAGAATTCTCCACAGCCTTCTTCAGTCCCCAGAGCTGTACACTCCCATGGAGGTCAGAGAGCTCATGTCATGGTTTTGGAAGTGGAATTTTCCTTTTATCATACTTCCATTCTTTTTAATCTTTTAAAAGGTATTTGTGTTTATTTAAATTCAATTATTAGAAATATTAGAACTATTAATTGACAAATAATAATTGTATATATTTATAGGGTACAAAGTGATGTTTTGATCTTTTGTAAAAGATCTAATCAAGCTAATCGACATATCTATCACTTCACCTACTTGCCATCTTTTAGTGGTGAAAATGTTTAAAATCTACTCTTTTAGCAATTCTGAAATATACATTATCTTATTATTAGCTATGGTCACTATTCTGTGCAATAGATAACTAAAACTTATTTTTCCTGTTTCATTAAAACTTTGTATCCTATGCTTTGAAGATGGGGTTATGCTGACATTTATGACTTTATGGGTTTATCCAAAGAAAAAAGCATGACAAGTCAGCTATTTGAATGAGTGAACATGTGCAGGTCAGAGGAAAAGCAAGAAGATAATTATGAGTCTTTAGCAGAAAATGCAGAAAAACTATACTTTCTGCAAAGGTGTAAAAAAGTTTCATTATGAAGGTCTTTCAGTTAGGGCTTTTGTAGAATACAAGTTTAACATCTGTGCAAACTGCATTGCAGTAAGCTTTGGGTAAATGAACACGTCTTCAAAAAATGTTTATTTGTGTCTTTAATGTGATAACACTAGAATTTTATCACATGATTGGATATTTGCAATTTCAGTTATACCCACCATTTACCTATTGACCACTTACTATTTGCCATGTACTCATCTATTATCTATAAGTCATATCATAGGTAATGTTTTCTGTAATTTCACTCAGTCCCTCCAAGAACCCCCTAATTTGTGTTTTTAACCTGACTTACAGTTGAAATTATGGAGCTTAAGAACAGTTAAACCACTAGGACCTTGGTTGTAGGGTCACTGAGTAGAGAGCCGTGGTCTAAGCTCATAGCCAGATGAGGTGAGGCCCATGCTTTTGGCGAGGCCTTCTCTGGACTCTGAGCTGTGGTGTGAAATCTTTTCAAGTGCTTGGTCTTAACATGTCAAATAAGTTCTAAGACAAACAGGTCAAAACTTGGCTGGGAGAAAGGCAAGCAAATGTTTCCTGTCTGTGTCCTTAGGAACTTACCATCTCATTTCTTTTTTCAAATGTTTTTCATGCATTTCACAAATAAATCGGAAGAGATGATTTCTATTCAGAACATCCTCAAAAGCTGGCAAGTACCATTTTAAAAGAGGCATTTAGGGTCTGGGCTTTTGTTTAGAGAATGAGACATAGTGTTAAGCACCGATATATGTATTTGGCAGGCTCACATTGGGCTGGGTTTGTGATCTACAAAAGCTCCCTCTTCAATTTCAAAGCAATACATAATTCCCACCCAATTTCTTTTTAAAACACATCTCATTTATCAATCTCTGGTATTCTTGAGTAGGCTGTGTCTGTTTCCCTCTTTTATCTATAGTCTTATCTTGTGCTCTGTTCCCTGGGGAGGAAAGCCCAGTGCAGCCGCTTAAATGAAGAGCCCACTGCAGGCACCTCAGGGAAGAGAGCTGAACAGATTGGATCCAGGCTGACCCCCAGCGACCTGAGCTACCCCATCTGTGTAAAGCTGGAGGAAAGCAGTATTCACACCATTCTCATAAGTTCTATTTTACCCAGCCTCCCTGTGTTGATTAGCTTAAGGTTGGGGTCTTTAACCACTTTGGTCATTTCTCTGAACATCAGAACGATCACTGTCCAGTTCACATCTCCCATTACCATATAAGTTTCTTCCTGCGGTGCCTGCTCAGGGCTGCATTCCTGCTGGTCCTTCCCTTCAACACCTGGGCAGTGTCCATGGCCGGGACCGACACCTGGACACAAAGGCTGCACCATCACTGTCTCCTATGACTTGGCAAAGCCTTGATAAAGAGTGCAAAACAAACACAAAACAAAAACATGAGACTTAATCCACTCAGTTAAAAACATGGAAAGAGGTTTCCTTCCCTTCCTTTTGCTTAGATTGTTTACCTTAGAAAAGGGATAATTCTAAGAACTTTCACTTCTCTTTGAAATGTATATAAATTCTTTTGAAGACTAGATAGGGCTCTGTCAGCTTTATGACCCAGGAATGTCTTTCTCAGGGACCTGGGAGCCATCTCTTTGAAATGAAAACACTGAAGGAGAAATGGGAGGGTAGTTTCTGGGGAGGGTAGGAGACTTACTTCAGCCAGCACCTAGTTTCAATTTGCAAAACTGCCTCATGTCTTAAAGATATGACAAATTCGTTTCTCCTCTGCATAAAGCCAATTAGCTAACAAGCATGGTTACCCCAATTACCTGGTAAGGTTGGTATGAGCTATGTGGTGCTGTCAAATCCTCTTACTGGAGGACTAGTTATTGTTTATCTAGATGACATTCATGGAAGGGTTGCATCTGCCTGACTATAAAAAGGGGTACTTTTTTTTTAATTTAAATTTTTGCAATATCTTAGGGATTGCTGGAGAAATACATCACTTTCTGGTATAATGCTTTCACAATAACAAAAGTGTTTATTTCTCTCTCTCTATCTCCTAACTTTGTAGAGAGGATTTCCAAACTGGAAAAATATTTTGTTTTTAATTATATTTTCCTGACAAGGGGTGGGGTGGGAGGAGTTGGAGGAGTCTTAGAACTCTCAACAGGGGAAGCCCAGCTCTTGTAAGGTCCAGTGTCGGTAAGCCCTACTGTCAGCCCTTCATCACCTGAAAAATTGGGCTGCTTTATAACAGCTTTTACACAAGCTTCAGCAGCCCTCTGCCTTGAATCCTCCTTGGGAAGGACATTCTTTGCCTACAATCTCAATTTTCTAGGGAAGGATCCTTTCCCCTATGGTTCCTTCAATTAACTTTCCCCATTTCCCAAGCTCCCAGGCACAGAAATTACTTTATGGACTCAATTTTGTCTCTCTTCAAATTCATATGTTGAAGCCCTAACTCCCTAGTACCCCAGACTGTGACTGTATTTGAAGATAAGCCCTTTCAAGAGGTGATAAAGGTGAAATGGGGTCATTAGGGTGGACCTGAATCCAAGGTGTCCTTATAAGAAAAGAAGATTGGACACAGACACATACAGAGGAATGACCATGTAAGGACTCAGGGGGAAGACAGCTGACTGTCCACCAGGCAGGGAGAGAGGCCCCTCACAAGAAACCAACCCCGCCAATCTGTTGGTCTCAGACTTCCAGACTCCAGAACTGTGAGAAGATAAATTTCTGTTGTTTAAGTCTCCCAATCTTTAGTACTTTGTTATGATAGCCAGAGCAAACAGATACAGTGATCCTGAGTTTAACTGAGTGATGGACTATGGTTATTGTATCATTTCACTGACCGATGAATATACTTTGTCATATAAGCCTTCAGAACTTTTTGTTTAAATAACACACTTAAAAAATCAATGTAGTCTTGTCCTACCTGTGCTTGTCTAAAAATGTTATGATTCCCTCTCTTCTTTTTTCCCCCCTTTAGTCAAGGAAGTCAAATGTTTTGGCAAACATACAAATGTGCTCTGTGCTGTCTGGTAACTGAAGGTGCATATCATGGTAGTGAGAATTGAGTACCCTTTGGCTTGTAGTGTGTATCATTTTGAAACAAAAATATTTTTTGTCCGAACTGAATCTGAATTTATTTGGCTCTGTTATTTAGCTTAAAATTCCTCTGTGTCAGAAACTAAGTCATGAAAGACATTTTCCACTTGCTTTTTATCTGGAATTTCTTTTAGTCCACCCTTAATGTGTTGATTTTGGGGCTGGTTCCAGTCACCTGTTTACAGTAGCTTCCTGAGTGGCATTCCCGTGTTGATGGGGACATAGCCTTGCCCGGGAAGGAGAGTGAAAGTCTTGCTGCACCAGGTAGAGATACTTTTGGATAAAGTTTGATTTGTGAATCATGGATGAGTTCACTCCAGGCAGAAATAAAGCATTTGATTAAACTGCCATTTATGGAAATCATTAGATGCCTGCTGTGCACGCTTGATTGCTTGTGTACTTAAAGCTTGCATCTCATTTGTGATGCAGTGTGTTAGGACTTTAGAGTGGAATGCAGCCTGTTGCTTCTTCTTTGTAGCTTGAGTTTATAAAACTTCCTTATTTTGTAATGCTCTGAGACAACGGGGAACAGAATGGGCTGTGGAATAGCAGCAATGATGATAGTATCATTAGCAACCAAGGCAATTAACCAATCATCCTCATTTGTAGAGCTCACATGAAGGATGTTGGCTATAGAATACATAATGTCTGGATGGCATTTCATTAATTAGCATTTCCCCCTGCTTGCTTGGGATGATGATTCGTGGGTTCTAACTGAATGTGATCACAGACAACAAAGAACTGCCTCAATATCCCAGTTACCATGCCAACTATCGTATATTCATTTTCTGATGACATTCTTGATTGATTCTTTTGGGAACTTTGGTTACCACACATGCTTAAGGCAATCTTTTCTTTTTATGCTATCTTGACAACAGCATTTCTCTTCTCTCCGAGGGAAATATAAATGCATCTTCATGGTGGTGCTATTGCAACCTGAGCTTTTAAATTTTATTATTAAATATTTATCAAAATTAAACAAACGATGCTGTTAATTATTACACTGATAGAGATTTCTTTCCTGCTGTCCAGACTGAGGCTCATGGGAACAAGCTGAACTGAGCTGCGATTGCATGCGTTATCCGCTAGATGGAGCAACTGAAGAAAGCATTTGCAATCAGCTTTCTAAATGTTTGAAGAAATAAATAATGGGGTGCTTGCTGGGTCTGGGGATAAATAATGACTGTTTGCCTTTTTTGACAACTTTGTTAGAGATCTTGGGAATGATATAGCAGCTTGACAACCTCTTATCTGTCCAGCACAAAATCAATTACATTTCTAGTTAAACACATTAGGAAGGAAGAGACTTGATTCAAATTTAGGCATGAGTTTATTTAATTTAATTTTAATTTTAGAGAAGTTCCTACTTTCCTGAGGGCAAAAGAAAAAAAAGCATTAACAAAGAAATTGAAAGATCAAAACCAAAAAACCATCCTCCAGTCTCTTCATTCACATGTAGGAAAGCAACCTTCTGCATGAGTCTCTATCCTGTTTGGTTTTAAATGAAAGATTGTAAAAAACTTTTTGTGGTAGATATTACCTCCCTGGTAAAGGAAACAATGAGCGACTTGGGAATATTTGCGATGCTCAATGCATATTCAGTGTATAGCACTGTTCTCCCATTAGCAAATGCCTTTATTGGTGTAGAATGATTGGCCACCACCCCCTGGCATCCAACTTTGAAGTACATAAAATCTCTGCAGGAGCCCAGTGGAATGAACACACTGTGAGATTTACCCAGTTTACCCACAAGACCACTCTCTATAGACTCGGCTCTCCTACACCCACCTCTTATCTACAAAATGTGACATTTTATCTTGGATTGCTTCTGCTTAGAGCTTGAAGGATCTAAGCTTTGAATCAGGTATATAGCCAAGTGTTATTGTTTAGGCTAGGTTTGACTGTGAGCTTTCTCAGTGCTTCTATTTTACATTTTATTGATACAGACATTTTGCCTTAGCTGCAGAAGAGCCAGCCCTTCGACAGTGAGTTCAATCATCATCATAAGGATAGACCCGAATAGGGAAGACCTCTTTGGTTGGAAACCTGGCAAATATTGCAACAATTTAAAAATGCATTTTTTGGATCCAGCAATTCCAGGACTAGGAATTTAACCTGCACTCATGCTTGCACAAATAGTAAAAACTATGTGTGTAAAGATTTATTAAAATTGCAGTGTTGATTGTAAGAAACAAAAAGCCTAGACACAACCTGAATATTCACCATTAGGGGTCTGGTTGTAGAAATAAGAGTGTATACATACAGTGGAATACAGTGTAGTTATTCAAATAGATTCATTCTACTTATTTATATTTACTGTTATTGCCCATATATTGATATGCCTCAAAAAATGTTCAAGAAATTTTAAGCAAAAAGAAATCACGGAATAATATTTGGGACATGGTGGCATTTGTATAAAAAGTAAGAAGCCATTCATTATGTGTGTGTGTGTGTGTACTTGATCAGCACAGAAAAATCAAGAAACACACATACATAAAATGGTAACTGTTATCGTCAAGAAATGGGGCCAAGGAGAAAGGGCAAAAATATACTTTTCCTCTTCATTTTGTTTTTCTCTCCATTTTGTATTATTTTCCTCCTTATCTTGTGTTGTTTGACTTTGTTTTTTAGCCTGCTAATATATTATTTTTTAAAACAAAGTGTACTCACTCTCCTGGGTTCTCTCTAAACTTCGCATGGACATCCTGAGTCTCACTGAGCCATGTGTGGGCCTTCCAAAACCAGGCCCTCAGCCACTATGCCTCCCTGTGATGTCTCAGCCCTAGAAGCTGAGTTTAAACCATTCTGGCTTGAAAAGCAGAGAAGGCTTTTTGTTCCCCAGCACCCTGAGGGCGGAGTACTGCTTCTCCCCTGTTGGGTCTTTGTGCACCCACCTTTCCTGTGGTCTCCACTTGGCGAGCCTTGGCTAGTGCAAGGTGACAGCTGCTGTCACACCACAGGATGGGAGCCTAATGGGCCTGGGAAGCAGCTTCCGCCACTTTCAGAGGCTTCTCCTTGGAACGGGCTGCAAGAGCGAACATGATGGATGCTCCGCCCGCCACCTTCCCAGGAGGATGCATCACTAACTTCATTGCTTATTGACTCAAGGCCCTGCTGCAATATGGTGTGAGGGACACAGGGATTTGCTGACTCTTTCAAGGTTACATTCCTCGCTGAAATGCATCTGACGCTCTGAGCCACCCCTCTGACTTCTCTGCCTCAACCTCGTGCTAGTCTTTATCTACTTTCTAAATTGAAGTCGACTTGGAAAGTTATAGCTTTGGAAATCCACAGTTCTTGACACCAGGAGGGCACAGTGCCAGCCTATACAACCCTCCTAATTAGACCATCAGCTCATAATGGCCATATTCAGAGGGAAGGGAGGAATGTGCAGTGCACTCTTCTGCAATTGCTGCCGTCCCTTCCTAGGATTACCTCTGTCCTAATTTCTCCCAAATCCACCTCCTAGACGTGGTGCCTGTCCCAGGAGTCTCTGGTGTAAGGGATCTGTGACCTGTGATCACTTTTCACCTAGCAGGTTTGAGTTGTATCTCTCTAGTGTGTTATGTTGGCTTGTCAGCTAGATTGATCTGCATAGGCTGCAGAGGGCTCACTTCTAGTTGGTGTCATCCACGGAGCCCGGTCTTCATGCTTGTGGGGCATTTACCAGCAGGTGTGGAGCAAGGCAAACTGTGCATCATTTAATAGAGACCAGGGCTAGAACAATGCCTTTTTAATGAAGTGGATAGGGCCAAAAGGTCCCAGACTTGTCGAGCAGGATCCTTTTGATAAATTACAAGTCAAGGCTAAGTGACTCAGTTGCAAACTGTCCTGTATTTTGCCATATAAGGTCCATGGATCTGTCATTTGTTACACTTTCTCTTATGGGCACATTCCTTGTTTTTCCTTCATCGAATAAGAAAGTCAAGCTATCTGTTTTTAGAGAATTTATGTCGCCTTCCCCACACTCTGCTGTGACTCTGTTGACTAGTTTTTTAAGCCAACCTGCACTGCCTGATACTTGGCCCTCACAGGGTGAGAAAGGAGTAAGGGTTGCTCTAGGCCTGGGGAGGGCCACTCTCCATGGTGTCCAGGATGTTGGGAGATATTTGGATTCAGCGAACTGTAGAGAACATGCCAGCGGGAAATCTTGTACTGCTTGTAAATTGCCAGGGTGGGGCTGGGTTTGAGTTCAGTGACCTCAGGATTTCTTAACAAATACTGGGATATTATGACCAGGAATCTGACTGTTTCCAATGTTTGTTTAGCAATTTCCTGAAGCAGAAGTTGGTTAAATAAAACGAACTTAAACATCAGCCATCACCGCTTTTATTGTGAGTTCTGGCAGGCTATCGCCAATTCCCTTCATGTTCCCTGATCACGTAGTGAAGTTTTGCAGGTGGGCCCCCACATTCAATTTTGTTGCTATGGGTGCATTTGCTGTGAGTTAGTGCCTTCCTTCACTTAACTTTCTAGACATCTCATGCCTTTATAAACATTATCACTGGACTATGACTGTGATTCTCAAATTAAGGGTCTCCCTGCAATGCTGTGAGAAAGTCACGGAGACCTATCATCATCCTCAGACTCTTTTTTTCTTAGGAGACTGAAGGGAGAGGGGAATTGATGTTTCCAGTACCTGCTTCTGCAGCAAATTGTTCATTCTACCTTCATGGAGAGCGTTGTCTTCTACACTCTCTGCTGTCCCATTCTTCCTTTGAAAATGTCATGGAGATGCATTGCGTTTCTCCTTGCACCCAGTATCTGTCGCTTCAGCTTATGAATTGCACTGGGAGACTTAAGTTCTCATTTGCTATTTCTTTGTTTGTCTGTCATAAGGGTTTTTTTTTTTTTTTTGAGTTGGGTTTCATTGTTGCCCAGGCTGAAGTGCAGTGGCAAGATCATGGCTCATTGCAGCCTCGACCTCCTGGGTTCAGGTGATTCTTCTGCCTCAGCCTCCAGAGCATCTGGAACTACAGGTGCACACCACCATGCCTAGCTAATTTTTAAAAGTTTTAGTAGGGATGAGGACTCATTATGTTGCCCAGGCTGGTCTCAAACTCCTGGATTCAAGTGATCCTCCTGTCTCTCCCTACCTCCCCCCATGTGCTGGGAGTACAGGCATGAGCCACCGTCCGTGCCTGACCTTCCGGGTCTAACTTTTTGCAATTTGGTTGCATTTTATGGAGGTTAGAGTGAATAAGATTCTCATGCCCCCTGTATCAGGAGCTAGGCCACTTACCCTACCTGTAAGATGTTCCCTCCAAGAGAGACAGAAGGTGATTAAGTAACTAGAACAGGATTCCTTCACTTATTTCCTAGGGACATGTGATATTTCTCTTCTTGTTGTCTTGTGATTGGTGTTATTTGGGGAACTTGCTGAAACACTTAAATATCACATCAACTCTTTCAGTGAATTTGATCTTTCTATTAGATGCAGTGATCCCTAAGTAGAGTTTTCAGTTATGGTAAAAGAAAAATATATAGCACACCTGGTAAAAATTCAAATTTCAGATAAACAACAAATAACTTCTTTCCTCTGAAGTTCAAGTTTATCTGTCAATCCTACCACTAAAGCCAGTTCCCAAACAGATGCCGTCTTCCTATGAGACACTTTTTCTACAGAATAGCTTGACAGTGAGAGATTTCCTTTTCCCTTGTCCCCACATTCTCCATCAGTTTCACAAGCCATCGTCATTTTTCTCAATTCCTTTCCACAGTGACTTTGCTCTACTCTTCATTTTGAAATACGGAGTAAGAAAACCTCTACTTTGTTGAAGAGTCTTACGATGTGCCCTCATTTCTACCTACTTTACATTGTTGATTGCATCTAGTATATTCCCGAAATATACATGAAAAATAACCGGGGAAAATGAGAAGGGCAGATTTCTCTATATTTTCAAGCCACATTCAAAGACGTTAATAATATTCTCTGGTTTCCCCTACTTTGTATAATCACAACAATCTCTTTGCTGTTGCAGTTTAGTTGCAGTAAATGTCTTTTGTGATTAATTAAACTGATTCAGTTCCACTTCAGCATTTAAATAATCACAGCTGTTGTTTATTACTTCCCATCCTAAAAGCAATAGAAATGCTAGCTTAAATAGCCTTCTCTGCCCAAACACCTCAAAGGGTAAGATGTTCGCAAATGGCAAAGGGATATGGTAATTTTCCTGGCAAATGGAATTTTTTCCGTAACAGTGACAGAACATCTGTACTTACCAAAGGACTTCAATTCACTGTTAAGGACTTGGGAAATCAGATTCCATGGCCATCATGCTGGTCACTATTTTGTAGGGGAAACAAGAGGAAACATAGAAGCAAGAAGGTATAGGATCTGAAATTCCTGGCTGTGACACAGATTGCAAAGGTGAGTCAAAGGCAGGTGAAGACAAAGGAGGAGGATTGGAAGCCCCAATATTATGTTGCCCACACAAACTTCTTCACCTAATTGGGTGTGTTTTTCTTCCTTCCCCTCTGCCCTTGAGTTTCTCATCCTTATTTTAATTTTATTTACTTATTTGTTTGTTTGTTTATTTTTGAGTTGGGGGTCTTGCTCTGTTGCCCAGGCTGGAGTGCAGTGGCATGATCACAGTTCACCACAGCCTTGATTTCCTGGGTTCAGGTGATCCTTCCGTCTCAGCCTACTGAAAAGCTGGGACTACAGGTGGACACCACCACACTTGTCCAATTTTTTAATCTTTTAATTTTTTTTAAAAACTAGAAGATTGAAAAATTAAACCCTTTTTAAAAAAGAGATCTTTTAGAGGCAAGGTCTCTCTATGTTGCCCAGGCTGGTCTTGAATTCAAGCAATCCACCTGCCTCAGACTCCCAAATTGCTAGGATTACAGGCATGAGCCACCACGCTCAGACTTACCCTTCTCTTATGTGTAGTATTTTGCCTGTAGTAAGCTCTGACTTCTTTCTAGTTTTATTTTTGTATATCTTCAGATTGTAAAAATGCACATGAAAAGAGTCATGCTCAGGTGAGGAGAGGCCAGTTTACTAACCTTCAAGAGTTTTCATCAGTTTTCAACAAATGGTGCTGGGAAAACTGGATTTCCACATGCAAACGAGTGAAATTGGATTCTTATCTTGCACCATACACAAAAGTCAACTCACAGTGGATTAAAAACGGAAACATAAGACCAGAAATTGTAAAACTCCTAGGAGAAAACATAATGGAGAAGCTTCATAATATTGTTCTTGGCAATTATTTATTGGACATGACCCCCAAAGGACAGGCAACAAAAGCAAAAGTAGACAAATGAGCCCATATCAAACTAAAAAGCTTCTGCACAGCAAACAATTGACTGAATGAAAGGCAAACCTACAGAATGAAAGAATATATTTGTAAACCATATACCTAATAAGGGGTTAGTATCCAATAACTCAATAGTAAATACCCCAATAACCTAATAAAAAATGGATCAAGAATTTGAGTAGACATTTATCCAAAGAACATATACAAATGGTCAACAGGTATATGGAAAGGCACTTAATGTGACTAAGTATCAGGGAAATGCCTATCAAAACCACAATGTGATATCCTTTCACACCTGTTAGAATAGCTATTATCCCCAAAATAAAAAATAAAAAATAAAAAAAGACAAGTGTAGGCAAGGATGTGAAGAAATGGTAACCTTTTTATAGACTGTTGGTGGAAATGTAAAATGGTTCAGTCACTGTAAAAGATAGTGTGGAGATTCCTCAAAAAAATAAAACTAGAACTACCTTATGCTCCAGCAATCCCACTTCTGGGTATGTCTCTAGAAGAATTGAAATCAGGATCTCTAAGAGATAACTGTTGTCCCATGATCATTGCAGCCTTATTCACAGTAACTGAGATATGGAAACAGCCTAAGTGTCCACTGACAAATTAATAAAGAAAAAATGTGATATATACACATAATGGAATATTATTCAACCTTAAAAAAAAAAATCCTGCCATATTCCACCACGTGGATAAACCTAGAATACGTTATGCTAAGTGAAGTTTGCCGGTCACAGAAAAACAATCACTGCGTGATTCCACTTACATAAGGTATTTAAAATATTCAGACTCACAGAAACAGAGAATATAATAGTGGTTGTCAGGAGCTGGGAGGAGGAAGAAATGGGGAGTTGCTATCCAACGGGTATAAAATTTCAGCTCTGTGAGATGAATAAGTTCTAGAGTTCTGCTTTACAACATTGTGCCTGTAGTTAACAATAAGGTATTATGCACTTAAAACTTTGAAAGAATAGGTCTCATGCTAGGTATTCTTACAATAACAACAACAAGAACAACAACAACATGTTACCTCCTGGTTTTGACCTCCAGAGGCAGTTTTAGCTAGTGACTAATGGAGTCACTATATATGAGTTTTGCAGTTTGAGGTATTCCGGGATTTACCATTGCACAGGCATAAATAAAGCTAAATTGTGCAATTTACTGGCCCTCTGCTCCTGATCATTAGAACCTTAGGAACTTGGTCCTTTGAAAATTCTTTTCCTGTTTCTCTCCCTGCCCATAACAAAAGTATTTAGATATCAAAACTCAACCGCATTCCTGTGTACTGGCCTCTGGACAGCTGACTGTCTCCTAGTTGATAAGATCCTGATGTGGTAAATCCTATTACCATAATTAATTTATAAAGGAGGCTATAATTGCCATGGGGACACAAAAATGACATTCTTTCTAGGATTCTTCTCCTTAAGCTGAGTCATGGGGAAGCCAAGTTATATTCAGAAGATTACTTGGTGAGCCTGGTATTAAGAGCAAGGGAGTCCAGTGTTCCAGGCACATAAGGAACGGCTGTGAGGTCTAATCCCACACACAGGACTTTCCACTATCAGAGCAGGGCAGACTGCAAAAGGACTGCTGGCCTTTCTTTGCCCTTTTCTAAGCCTCATGGCTTTGATATTAGACACTGCACAAGCCTCCTCACATACTCTCTGCCTACCTTTTACTTTTTCATTTCTCTGGAAACCCATTCACATAGATGTTAGCAGACTGAATTTTGAGTTGTTTACAAAATGTATCTTTCTTTCTTCTCCAGGACTTCTGGAAGACTGAAATTGGGACCCCTTTACAAAGCCTTCAGTGTGAAGGCTCTCACCTGGACTCACCTGCAATACCTGCAGTGTGAGGGCTCGTACCTGGGCTCACCTGTAAACTCTGTGGTGTGAGAGATCCTACCTGGACTCACCTGCAAAGGCTGCAGTGTGAGGGCTCCTACCTGAACTCACCAGCAAAGCCTGCAGTGTGATATGTCCACACCTACAGGGCATAGTTTACAAATGGGATCTGGGCTGGTGGGTAAACACTGTTTTTCTCTGGATGAATCTGGGGCATATTCTACATCATTCTCTATAGGGTTCCAGTGGAGTTAACCCATATTATTCACATCAGGACTCGCTCAAACATATGCCTTTGTGTGCTTGTTTTTCTCCTTTCTCTGCTCTATTTTTCCCAGTCTCTACTTTAATTTCTGAGATCACATGTCTCCAGAAAGTTTCCACACCAAGACTTGTTTCTTCCTCTGCTTTCTGAATGGATGAAGGGTCAGTGGCCCTCAGTATGGTGTTCTATAATCCATCACTCACTGGGATGACTGAGACACAGGACTTATTTCTGTGGAAAGTGGGGTGTTAGAGCTGGTGCTGTGTTTGAGAGAGATGCAGATGGGAGACAAAGTTTTGGCTGTGCTGTGTCAGTGACATTTGAACGATGGGTGAAGGTAACTAAGACTTTGTGGAGCTGTCTGACCTCTACTAATGACTCTTGAGTAGCCTGGAAAACAAAATGACAGGCTCAGGTTATGTGATCATCAACTGAAAACTCATTGTGAAAATCAGAGGGCTGGGCAACCCCTTTGAGTCCCCTCCCACCATGGGAACTTCTCTGCTTCTCTGTCCTCTCAATAAATCCTGCTTTCTCACTAAAAAAAAAAAAAAAAAAGAAAGAAAAAGAAAAAAGAAAAAAGAAAAAAAAATCAGAGGGTTTCCAAGGCAATATTCAAAAATTGGTTCTCATCTGTGGTTTCACATTAGAGTCACATAATCTGAGGTCTGAGGGATATCCCAGACCAATTAATTCATAACAACATCTAGAAGTGGGACCTAAGCATCAGCTTTTAAAAGCTCCTCATTTGATTCCAATATTGAGACAAAATTAAGAATCCCTGGGTACCTTTATAACCTGGGCAGCATGGTAGACTTCTGGGAATCAGACCCAGGATTAAAGACAAGAATAGCAGAGCTACACAGAAGACTGAATTCATTACAGGGCCAAAGTTAGCATTCTGATAGAAAAAAAAAGGCATGGTATTCTGAGACTTGGGATTGGGATATTTGAGTGGCGACAATCTTAAAGTTTTGTAGCCTCTGAAATCCTCTGTTCTAGCAGAAATAGCTGCCTCCTACTCAAGAGGATAGCATCTTCCACTCATTTGAAGACCCTGCAATGACAACCTTTGAGGCATGTGCGGTGAGAGACATCTTCCACTCATCTGAAGACCCTGCAAAGACAACCTTTGAGGTATGTGTGGTGAGAGACTTGCCTTTCTCAAGAACAGCTCTACCTCCCACATTGTCAACAGCCCAATATCTGAGACCAGGATGCAGAAGTGGGGAAATAGGTTTCTGCACCAGGAATATATAGTGCAACCATATGAAGCATTCAACCACCTGACTGTACCATCAAGAACCATAGAACATGCATGGGAGGGAATCTTGAGTGGGTTGCACCATCGTGGGTAGAAAATAAGGCAAGGTAGGAGAGAACTGATGGACATGAGAACACACTCCCTTGACTTGTGCAATGAACCAACAGGGCTTGCAGTGTCCATTGGGAACAGGTCCTGAGGTGTTGCTGGAATCTTCTTGGAATCCCAGATAGAATCCCAATGAGGCACTATAGTAAGTGAGATGGAGATTCCCAACCTGCCTTGGCGTGGTGGTGAGAAGGGGGTCAGAGGGGAAGGCTCAGGGTAATAGAGATGTGGAGAGCAGAAATTCTATCACCAGAGTTATTTCTTTGAGAAGGCTCAGAGGACACAGCTTTT
Organism: Tarsius wallacei; assembly: GCA_963574415.1. Taxonomy (NCBI): domain Eukaryota; kingdom Metazoa; phylum Chordata; class Mammalia; order Primates; family Tarsiidae; genus Tarsius; species Tarsius wallacei. The sequence goes on along the minus strand of CAUYQG010114784.1, from coordinate 4,994 downwards.
AATAAAGCAATAAGGGAAGCCTGGTGAGAGGGACCACATTGGTGTCTTTAAAAATCTTGGAATACACAAAGCCACAGGTTGGAGACAGTCACCATGAAGAGCCAGTGGCCTGTCATGTCAGTGAAGTTTTGGGTGCCAGGAGTTGGAGCATACTGTCTTGTTCCCTTTCAGATAAATGGCAAAGTTCTGCATTCACTTTCCCTTCCATTAGGAAAGAGGCCTATTGCTTGGGAAGACTCTTTGGCATGTGGAAGTAGAGTGTTGCCTTAACCCATTAATCTGGGACCCAAATGCTTCCAGTTTTGAAAGGTTCCCAGGACAAAACAGAGCTATGTAGCAGGTCCAGCTACAGTGAAAATTGCTCTGTTGATTACAGTGCATGACTCAGCAAGTCTGATGGTTCTAGCATTATCTGTGGTGGCTGGATAGAATTCTGTTGAGACCCAAATACAAGAGTCAGGGCAGACTCCTAGAATTCTGAAGCGAGGCCATATCTTCTGCTGCAGATAACGACCTATCATTTGAAAAGCACCATGCTGCTAGGCCCTAAGATATGTCTGCACGTAACCATCATGATCTGGGTATTAGCAGATCCATCATGCCAGGCAGTGCTCATCAAGATCTGGGTATTATCTGGTCCATCAAGTCAAGAGGTGCCCAACAGTTTCTGGGTATCATCAGATTCATCCATTCTTGAGGTGCCCATCAAGATCTGGGTGTTATCTGCTCTGCCAAGTCAGAAGATTTACATCACATCATGTCCTAGGTATTATCAGTTCTACTCAGTTGCTAGGCTAGGAAGGTGTTCTGTTAAACTATTCTACAATGAAAAGCGTTCATTGGCGACAACTCTGGATCACTTTGGCAGGTCTAGAAGTCCTATCAGTCACATAACAGGTAGCCCAGACTCCTATCTCACTTAGCTATGTAATACCAACACCTCAACTTACAACTGTGGCCTCATAGACAGTTTCCTGTCACCAGCTTGGAGAGCAAGAGAGACTTGGGTCTCATCCTAAAGAGGTAGATGTGATACATTGTTGCTAGAGGAAAAGGAAGTAACCCCACTACATTCCAGCCTCACTCTGGTGTCTCTGATAGAAAATGAGAAGGGGAAATCCTCCTAGTGAGGGGTAGAAAAGTGATCTCCGTCATTCATACATTGAATAGAGTGATACTGCCTGAGGTATGGACCCAGAGGTCCAAGTCTGGCCTGTGTTGAATGGCTTGGCTCTTTGGGATGGGTCTGGGAGAGAGGAATGGACACAGGTAATGCTGGGGAAGAGGCATGTGAGTGATCCTGGCAGTAGAAGCACAATGTGAGCATCTCCCTGAAATGTTATGCCACCAGAGTGTGATGGGGAAGACACAGCACCTGTGACTGTCCTGTGGGTGTCTTGTCCTGGATGTAAATAGCTAGCCTCTTGTCCCAGTGTGGGCCCATGACTGAGTGGTTGAGGTGATGGTCACAAAGGTCAAACACAAGCTTCACAGCATGAGCTCCCTGGAACTATGGCCAAGTCAGCTAACACTACTTCTGCAAGACCAGGCTGTCATCAGCAAAGCCTGACACAGCACCCTATCTTAAGGATAAGCCAGCCACCCGCTTGGGGACTGGTGTGTGCAGGTGACCTTACTCTGCCCTCTGTCTATGCCAGTACTAAGTGATTAAAGATGCCTCATCTACCAGCATGAGATTCTACACAATGTTGCTTCTGTTTAAATAACTATATTGAGGTAAGAGACATGCAAAGAGATGCTTGACCATTTGATATCCAGTTTTCATCATACATTGCATCCCTCCAAAGCACAGTGTAGGAATGACTGGTTAAAGATTTATCTCACAGGTCATTCAGCCCTGACGCCTGTGGTTTGAAGACCTGTTTTCCTGTAGGTGGTATATACCCTAAACCAATGACTATGTCCCCAAACCTGCAACCCACTGGTCTACAAATTTTAGACTTAAAAAAAATTCCTAGTTCTTGGAGAAGTGGTGGGAGGGGAAGAAATGCTTCTGCTCAGGACATATTAATGCTTCCTCTGAACTTGAAAATGTAAGTGCCACTTAGTCATTTCGGGTCCCAGAGTTGTTTGGCATGGCCTACTTTGCTGCCCACAGGAGCCAGGACTGCTATTGTGCAATGCAGAGAGGATGGGCCCATCAGGCACCTATTTGCTGATGTTTCCAGTTTGATTATAACTGTACATGGCAAAATGCAGCAACCATGGTCTGGTATGGATTCAGAACTAAGCTCTTGGGCCCCTTGTGGATCAGGGCCTGGGTCACACTACAAAGCAAGCAAGCCAGATGACCAAAGTGTTGGCCAGGTGAGAGAGATTCTGAAACAGCAGGTAGAGTAGGAGATGGTGAGTATTGATTGTGGCCTGGGGCCTGGGACAGCAGTGGGGATGGGAGCTTATTTTACACACCCTCTTCTATGAGGTCTTTTCAAGAATGTGATCAACCCCCAGCTGGAATGCTTTGTGTTGAACTGTGTATGGATTTGAATGGGACACATTGTGGACTGTATCAGACACCACTGTGCCTGGCCTACCTGCTCCTGGCTTACTTTTTATTCCAGTCGTTGCTGCAGTGACCAACCTCCTCAGATCTCACCTGAGAATACCTCAGCTCAGTTGTACAGTGTATTTCCCGCTCTCCATGCCAGGCTTTCTCTGACCTCAAGGAAGAGGACATTTGAGCAAACTTGGAATGGCAGTGGCACTAATAAACTAGTGTAACCCCTTCACAATGGGAACTTGAAGCCAGTGGAGAAATGGTCCTTTCTTTGGGCATGAGGCACATTCTGCAAGGACCCAATAGGATAGAGCCGACATGTGCACATGGCCAGATGAATAGTGCAGATTTCAATTCCTTTTACTCCTTTTCTGTTTCATACTCTTCAGTTTCCTTCTCCTGCTTCCTGAGGTCACTTGTAAGAACAAACTTCTTGGGTACAAGCCTTGGCCTGAAGCTTTGCTTTTGTGGGAACAGCTGGAGAACCCAGGCAAAGACACTAACCATCTTCCCTTGGATTCATAGTCTATCTTTAACAACCTCAGTAAATTATAATCTAATTTGAGGGTCTGGGAATTATTCTGCTTTTGTTTTTATCTCTTGCTACATTTTCAATAAATCCCTTCTGTTATAGATTTGATTGTGGAGACTCCTCTGTGTCTGCCTCTATTCATATGTTTAAGTTCTAACCCCTAATATAGCTGTATTTTGAGATACAAACTTTAAGAAGGTATTTAAGGATCAATGAGATCATAAGGGTAGAGCCCTAATCCCATAGGACTTATAAGTCCTTATAAGAAGAGAAAGGGACACCAGAGCTATTTTCTCTAGACTTATGGAGGAAAGGTATGTGAGGGCACAGCAAGAGAAGGTGCTGTCTACAAGCCAGTCAGAGAATCATTATCTCCTCTTTTTGACGCCAGTGCTTGTGTTGGTAACTAATCTTTTATTTTTCTCATCTCTTGTCTCTTGCCTTAGGTAGACAGAAGTATCCTTAAGGCTTTTAACCTTAGCTTTTACTTATTTTCAGCTTCTATGCCTCTGGGATCGGAACACTGTTGTTCAATCTTAAGGCACCTGTTTCTCCTACCATAAAAGCCATCAAACCTCAATCTCTTCAGCTTTAGTCCTAGCCACTTGCAAAGGCTGGAAAGTAATTTGATTAACAGGTTGAAGGCTAAGAGGCAAAACTCTGATATTGGCTTATACTTCTCCTGAGAATACTATCTCAACAATTTCATCAATTTATACTTACCCATGTTCCAGTTGCATTGTATCATTATCAACATTTGATGTTGCATTCTCTTTAATTTTAGCCACCCAGTGGATGTAGATTGGTATTTCATTGTGGTCTTAACAAGATATTTCAGAGATATGCTAAAGAGGAGATGAATTCCTGATTAAAGAAGATGGTGCAAGACTTTTGAGGAGTATCGAGATAGTCTTTTAGGAGAAAGGAGCACACATTTATTAAGCACTTAATACACATTGAAAGCAAGAGTAGATGATCTGCCCACACGATTACATTTGATGTTTTCAATTATCCTATACATTGTTTCACTTTTCCCATTTTATAGAAGGAGCAGAGTTTAGAAACATTTAACAATTTACCCCAAATCTCATATTTATGAAGTTTTGCTCATGTCATCATGTGAGTGGCTACAGATTTCTTGTAGTGCTGTCACTGACATATGAAAATTATATATGTCTTTTGCAGAAAGAGAACATATACAGGCTGTGGGGTTGGGAGATAGGGGACGCTAAGGGGACTTCTAAGCATATTTTGGGATTTCAGTGGGAAGAAAGAAATTAAATCTGGGGCTGCTGACTCCCACTTCAAGGCTGCATTCACCTGGCTGTAGTGTGTCCCTGAGACACTTCCATACACCACTGCAAAACACTCAGGCACTTTCTGACAGGTGAGACAGCAATGATGATCTCTCACTTGCTTTGACACACTTTAATCTCCATGATCTCTTGATCTGCTTAGCCTGGTGGAGAGACAGGCAGATAGTATCTTCCTTTTCAGATTAAGCAACTGATTCTGGGAGCACTTAATGACTTGTTCAAGATCAAAGAGTGGATGGAGCCAGAGCAAGAATTCAAGTTCAGGACCCTTTTTGCTGTAGAAATACTGTGCTATAATCACATATTTTTTTGAGAATACTTTGTGGCACGATTGAGTTTGATTATTTCATAGCTATTCTATTATTGAACCTGGAATTGTCTCCAAGAAGGATGTACTAAGTGTTTCTTTCTTTATTATTATTATTATTATTATTATTATTATTGAGTTGGAGTCCCACTCGATCGCCCAGACTGGAGTGCAGTGGCCGCTCCCGGCCGCCGCAGCCTCGACCTGCTGGGCTCCGGCGATCCTTCCGCCTCAGCCTTCCGAGTAGCCGGAATTACAGGCGCGCACTACCACGCCTGGCTAATTTTTTTGATTTATTGTAGAGATGAGGTTTCGCCTGCC
>CAUYQG010114781.1:0-22817 GCA_963574415.1 Tarsius wallacei | reverse complement strand
CTAGGAGAGCTTGGAGTCCAATATTCAAAGTTCTCAAAGATAAACAATTTCAACCAAGAATAACCTACTCAGCCAAAGTAAGCTTCATCAGTGAGGTAGAATTAAAATCTTTCCCAGACATCCAATCCCTAAGAATTTATGCTGCTTCCAGACCAAACCCTACAAGAAACTCTTAAGAAAGTATTAAACACAGAAGAAAAGGGAAAAAGAACAATGTTCTTCACAAGAGCACAGGAAAAAGATTGAAAACACACATGAACCAACCCAAAAAACCAAAAGAAAGACAACAAACAAGTACAACAACAGCTCTATAAGAATATGATGACAAAAATAAACCCTCAGATTTCAGTAATTAGCCTGAATGTGAATGGATTAAATGCACCACTGAAAAGACACAGAATGGCAAAATGGATAAAATATCATGAGGCAACAATATATTGTCTCCAAAAGACTCATCTCACCAGAAGGGACACTAACAGACTCAAAGTAAGAGGATGGGAAACAAATTTTCAGGCAAATGGAACACAAAAGAAAGCTGGAGTTGCAATCTTAATCTCAGACAAAATACCCTTTAAACTATCAAAAATCAAAAAAGATGAAGAAGGTCACTATATAAGGATGAATGGTTCAATCCATCAACAAGAAATATTCTTCCTAAACATATATGCACCTAATATAGGAGCACCAATGTTCGTAAAGCAGCTTCTAGGCAAACTTAAAAAAGAAATTGACTCTAACACTACCATAGCAGGGGACTTTAACCCTGCTCACAACACTGGACAGATAATCAAGACAAAAAATCAGCAAGGACATCCAGAACCTCAATGAGACTCTTGAACAAATAGACTTCATTGATACTTACAGAACACTGCACCCAAAGACCACAGAATATACATTCTACTCCACCACCACATGGAACGTACACCAACATCGACCACATCATTGGCCATAAATCAAACATAAACAAATTTCATAAGATTAAAATCTTGCCATGCACCTTTTCAGACCACAGTGGAATGAAAATAAATATCAACACCAACAAATTTCCCCAAAACCCACAAAGACATGGTCACTAAACAGCATGATGCTGAACACCGACTGGGTCAACATTGAAATCAAAGAAAAACTGAAAGATTCCTGGAAACAAATGGAAATGAAGAAACATCTTACCAAAACCTCTAAGATGCCATGAAATCAGTTTTAAGAGGAGAATTTATATCTCTACGAGCACACATCAAGAAAATGGAAAGATCACAAGTGGAGAGCCTAACAAACCACCTAAGGGAGCTGGGAAGAGAAGACCACCAAAACCCCAACCTTAGCAGAATAATCCAAATCACAAAAATAAGAGCCCAAATACACGACACAGAAGACAAAAACATCATAGAAAATATCAACAAAACAAAAAGCTGGTTCTTTGAAAGAATTAACAAGATTGATGGGCCCCTAGCTAGACTGACCAAGAAAAAGAGAGAAAAAGCCCAAATAAACACAATCAGAAATACAAAAGATTAAATCACAACTCACCCCGAAGAAATACAAAAGATAATCAGAGATTACTATGTACACCTATATGGAAACAAACTTGATAATCTAGATGAAATTGAAGACTTTCTGACATCACACAGCCTACCCAAGTTGAAACAAGAACACATTGAGACACTGAATAGCCCAATAACAAACCCAGGAAATTGACTCTGTCATATGAAAACCACCTACAAAAAAAAGCTCTGGACCTGATAGCTTTCAGCAGAATTCTACAAAACATACAAGGAAGAGATGATACCAATCCTACCGAAAGTATTCCAGGCAACCAAGCTCAGTGGCTCAGCCTGCAATCCTGCGCCTTGGGAGGCTGAGGTAAGTGGACTGCCTGAGCCCGCAAGTTCGAGACCCGCCTGGGCAACTTGGCGAGACCTTATCTCTACAATAATCAAAAATTAGCCAGGCGTGGTAGCACGTGCCTGTAGTTCCAGCTACTTGGAAGGCTGAGGCGGAAGGATCGCCAGAGCCCAGCAGGTCGAGGCGGCAGTGGCCGGGAACGGCCACTGCACTCCAGTCTGGGTGACAGAGTGAGACTCCAACTCAAAAAAAAAAAAAAAGTATTCCAGGCAATTGAGAAAGATGGAATTCTCCCCAAATCATTTTACAAGGCTAACATTACACTGATACCCAAACCGGGTCAAGATGCAACAAAGAAAGAGAACTACAGGCCAATATCCCTTATGAACATAGATGCAAAAATCCTCAACAAAATTCTAGCAAATCGGATCCAAAAGCACATCTCAAAAACCATCCACCATAACCAAGCAGGCTTCATCCCCAGGATGCAGGGATGGTTCAACATTCGCAAGACCATAAATGTAATGAAATACATCAACAGATGTAAAAACAAGAACCACGGGATTATCTCATTAGATGCAGAAAAAGCTTTTGATAAAATTCAGCATCCCTTCTTGATAAAAACCCTCAAACACCTAGGCACAGAAGGAACATACCTCAAAATAATAAGTGCCATCAATGGCAAACCCACAGCTAACATATTGCTAAATGGACAGAAACTGGAAACATTTCCCCTGAAAACTGGAAAAAGACAAGGCTACCCACTCTCACCCCTCTTGTTCAATATTGTGTTGGAAGTCCTAGCCCAGGCAATTAGACAAGAGAAGGAAATCAGGGGTACCCAAATAGGAAAAGAAGAAGTCAAGTTATCCCTCTTTGCTGATAATATGATCCTATACCTTGAAAATCCAAGATAATCTGTCAAAAACCTGCTGACACTGATAAAGGACTTTGGCAAAGTCTCAGGGTACAAACTAAATGTGCAAAAGTCAGTTATATATTCCTATGTAACAACAACAAGCAGGCAGAGACCCAAATTAAAAGCATAATCCCATTCACAATAGCCACAAAAAAAAAGAAATACCTCAGCATCTTCCTAACCAGAGAAGTGAAAGACCTTTACAACAAGAATTACAAAACACCACTCAAAAAAATCCAAGAAGACACAAATGGAAAAAGATACCATGCTCATGGACAGGAAGAATCAACATTGTTAAGATGTCCATCCTACCAAAGGTAATCTACAGATTCAATGCAATACCCATTAAGTTACCAACATCATTCTTCTCAGATCTGGAAACAATACAGAAATTCATATGGAAACATAAATGACCACGAATAGCCAAAACAATCCTTAGCAAGAGAAACAAAGCAGGAGGTATCACACTTCTAGACTTCAAACTCTACTATAAAGCTACAGTAATCAAAACAGCTTGTTATTGGAGAACCTATTCAGTAAATAGTTCTGGGAAAACTGGCTGACCACATGAAGATTGAAAAATGACCACTGCCTATCACCATACACAAAAATTAACTCTAAATGGATCAAAGATCTAAACGTAAAACCTCAAACTATAAGAATCTTAGAAAATGCAGGAGACACCCTTAGGGAAATTGGAACTGGCAACAAATTCCTATCCAGAACCCTAAAGGGCAATACCTTAAGAAATAAGATAGACAAATGGGACCTCATCAAATTAACAAGCTTCTACAAAGCAAAAGAAACCATCAAGAGAGCAGGGAGACAGCCCACAGAATGGGAAAAAATATTTGTCAACTGTATATCTGACAAAGGCCTAACATCTAGGATCTACAAGGAATTCAAACACACCAAAAGGAAAAAAACAAACAGCCCTTTTAAAAAGTGGGCAAAAGACATGACTAGACACTTCTCAAAAGAAGATATACGGGCAACCAACAGACACATGAAAAAGTGCTCAGCCTCACTCATCATCAGAGAAATACAAATCAAAACCACATTAAGATACCACCTAACCCCTGTTAGAAAGGCCATTATTAATAAAACAAACAACAACAGATGCTGGCAAGGACGTGGAGAAAAAGGAACGCTTCTACACTGCTAGTGGGAATGCAGACTAGTGCAACCTCTTTGGAAGACAGTGTGGCAATTTCTGAAAGAACTAGAAATTGACCTTCCATATGACCCAGTAATTCCCCTATTGGGACTATACCCGGAGGAACTCAAATCATTCTATGACAAAGATACCTGCACATGTATGTTTGTTGCAGCTCTATTCACAATAGCAAAAACATGGAACCATGTTGCCCATTGAAGCTGGACTGGATATACACAATGGAATATTATGCAGCCATAAAGAAGAACAAATATATGGACTTTGCAGCAACTTGGATGGACTTGGAATCGATCATACTCAGTGAGTTACCACAGAAACAAAGAACTGAGTTCCATATGTTCTCACTCATAAATGGAACTTGAACAATTATAATGCTATAAGAAAGTGATTGGCAGTAGTGGAAAACAGTTGGGGTGAGGGTGGGATTGGCAGTTGAGGGAAACTACTAGGGGAGGGAGGAGCATATCTCATCAACAAGGGTACCTGCATGATTAATGTTCATATATCCAACCCTGAATTGTACCCCACATCTCTATAATAAATAAATAAATAAGATAAAATTTAAAAATCAACATTTTCTAGAGAATTATAATAAGAGACTACATCATATAATAACTGCAATGTCAAAAATACAATCTAAAATTACTTGACATACAAAATAAAATAGGAAAATGTGACCAATTTTCAGGAGAAAGAAAATCAACAGATGACAATGATCAGATAACCTAGACATTGGAACTATCAGAGACACTGAAACAGTATTACATGAGGTAAAGGGTAATACACTGGAAATTACTAAAAACATTGGAATTTTCAGTAGAGAAATACAAACTGTAAAAAGAACTCAACCAGAATTTTAGACCTGAAAAATACGGGATCTGAAATTTAAAACTCCCAAGATGGGCTCAGTAGCAAAATGGAGATGACAGAAGAAAGAGAACTTGAAGATATAGATCAACAGAAATTATCCAACCTGAAAACAGAAAAAAAGATTGAGGGGGGAAAAAATGAATGGTGCCTCAGCAACTTATGGTATCACATAAAAAAGTCTAAAGATATACATATATAACTATATATGTATATATACAAGATATTTAAATATATAGACATAAATATATAGCTGACTATATATGGGTGTTTTCATACTTACCTTTATATATACATATATAAATACAATCCAAAAAGAGAGAAGACGGAAAGAGAAATTGGAGCCAAAAAATTATTTGAAAATCTTGTGGCTAAAAAAATCCCAAATTTTATCAATGTAATGTTCAATTCTCAGTCCTAACTCAGTAGACAATTCAGGTGCACCTGTCACAGCTGATCACTCTTCACTGAAATTCTTTCACACTTGGATTTGAAAGTGTTACATTCATACGGCTTTTCTCCTACAGCTCTGGCAATCCCTTACCGTCAACTGTGCTGGTTCTTTCCCATATCTCTGACCATAACAACAGCATGCTTTAGATCTCTGGAACCCTCCTCTTCTATAGCTACTGTAATTCCAGGTGACCTCATTCAATCTTGTGGCTTTAAATAACATCTGTGTGCTAACCTTTCCTACATTTGTATATTCAGCATATACTCCTCTCCTGAACTCCTGCCTACTCCACATATTCCCTTTGATGTATAAGAGACCACTGAAACTTAATAGACCCACAACTGAACACCTTATCTTCTCCTGCCTTAGCCAAGCTTGTTCCACCCAGCCTTCCCCAACTTTTTTGACAGCAACCCCATCCTTCCAACTGCTCCAGGTCAAAACCCTTAAAGGCATCCTTGGCTCACTCTCTTACAACCCACATTGAATAAGTCAGGAAGTACTAGCTCCACCTTCAAATTATATCCAGAATCTGATCCTTTCTCGTCACCTTTATTGCAACCATTCTCAGTCAAGCTACAATCACTGGTTACTGCAATGATTTCAATAGCACCCCACCTTCCTTCTTATAAGAGTCTAACCAGCAGTCAGAGTGAAATTTAAAACTTAGCACGTCATTCTATAATCAAAACCTACTAATGGCTTCCCAACTCAGACTAAAAACTCAAATCCACACAATGACTTACAACATCTTATATAATCTGGCATCCTCCCCTCCTCCCACAAGCACCCCCCGCAAGCCCCTGCTACCTTACTTCTCTGATCTCACCAACCACCACACTCCCCTCTCAGGATTCGTTAGTTTCCTGAATGAGGCAGATATGTTCCCGTTCCAAAACCTTGAGGCAGGTTACATTTTATTCTTTTTGCCTAGTTATAAGTTTCCTTAGGATATCTTTCTGGCTAACTCCCTCATCTTCTTCCGTTCCTTGCTCAAATGTTTTCTTCTTAGTAAGGTTTTCCCTGACGACCCTGTTTAAAACTGCAACCTTTATTATCATCACTGTCTAGTCCCAGCACACTCTATATTCCTTCCTATTTTATTTTTATTTATGTATTTATTATCCTTCTCTCCTACTAGAATGTAAGTAAAGGATTTTTGTCTGTGTTGTTTACTTCTGCATGCTAATGCAAAGATAATAATGGAGAAAAAAATTACTCATTTAGAAATTATGTGCCTGGCACACAACAGTCTAAGTGCTTTATATGCAGCATTATGTATTCCTAATGATAACCCTATGATGTAGGTACTATTCATTAATCCCATCTCACAAATCAGGGAACTAGGGTACAGAGAGGTTAAATAGCCCAAAATCACCAGTGAATGGCAACTCTGGGATCAGAAGCCAGACCATTTGACTCGTGAGTCCACACTCTTACCCATAATGCAAGCACCATAGGCACTCAGTATTCGTTAAATAAACAAACAAGTGAACAGCTGACCCTTGAACAACATGGGCTTGAGCTGCTTGAGTCCACTTATACACAGATTTTCTTCACCTCTGCCACCCTAGACACAGCAAGACCAGCCCCTCTTCTTCCTCCCCATCCTCAGCCTACTCAGTATGAAAATGACGAAGATGAAGATCTTCATCATGACCCATTTCCACCTAATAAATAGTAAATATATTTTCTTTTCTTTATGATTTTCTTAGTAACATTTTTTCTCTAGCTTACTTTATTGTAAGAATACACTATATAATACATATAACATTAAAAAGTATGTGTCAATCAACTGTTTATGTTATCAGTAAGACTTTCTGTCAACAGTAGTTTACTCAAATTGGATACTTAAGCAATCTATCACTGAAGCAAAGAACTGAATACCGCATGTTCTCACTCATAAGTGGGACCTAAACGTTTATCACATTAGCACAAGGGAGGGACCAGCAGTCGCTGGACACTGCTGGAGGGGAAAGGAGGGGGCACATAATAACACAAAGGGAAACTGGTCCTAAAACAGGAGAAGTGAGGACCACCGGCATGCACAGCCTACTTGTGTAGCTAATCCTGACTTGTACCCCACATCTCTATAATAAAATAAAAATTAAAAAGTAGGCTATTCGGGCGTGGTAGCGCACGCCTATAGTTCCAGCTACTTGGAAGGCAGAGGCAGAAGGATCACCGGAGCCCAGCAGGTCGAGGCTGCGGTGGCCAGGAGCAGCCACTGCACTCCAGTCTGGGTGATCGCATGGGACTTCAAAAAAAAAAAAAAAAAAAGTAGGCTATTAATAGTTAAGATTTTGGAGATTCAAAATTTGTACGTATATCTCCAAATGCTCAAGAGGGAGGTTGGTGGCAGCCCTCCCCCTCACGCTGTCCAAGAGTCAGCCGCATATGCTTTCATCTCATTTAAAAGTATAAGTATGTGTATGGATATCTATAACTATAAAATAAACTGTAAGGATTTACAGAAAGGTATTAACAATAGTTTCCTTTAATATGTGAGATGAGTGTTTCTATTTTCTTATTTTGTTGATCTATGTTTTCTAACTTTTCTATGAGTTATATTTATTGCATTTGCACTTTATTTTTTAATTACCAAAAAGTCATGTTACAGAATCTTAGAAATGACATAGAACAATGTGCACAAAGTATCATAAATAAGCAGTTATAAACCATTATAAACAAATCAGCTCCAATTTTGAAAAGAAAAGAAGAAAGTGAAGGAAAGAGGGAGAGAAGTCATTACAGAGGGAGAGAAGGAAGAAGGGAGGGAGGGAGGGAAGAGGAAACAAAGGAAAGAAAAAGAAATGAAGACTAAAAAGCATAAAAAAGTAGGTATGTAAGCATGGGAGAAAAACTGAAAGTTTTTTTTACTGTTAATGCTAAAAGTAGCATTCTAAACTGTTAGGATTACAGATGACTTTTATTTACCTTCTTCTTGAAGTTTTTCAGGTTTTTAGTTATAAAATTTTTTAAGTGTTCACCCCTTTATGTTAGCGACTTTTTTCTAGTATTACAGTTTCTTTTCTCCTAAGACTAAATTAAGCAATAAAAACTCAACTTCAACTCATGAAACTTAGGTTTCTTGATTCTAGCTCTAAAAGAGTGGTATTTATAAATTTAAAATATAAAAACAGCTAATAAAAATAATTACCTCAACATGTGCTTGTTGCCTTGCCAAAATTATGTTAAAAACATCTAGAGTTTTCTCCAGGTCCTATAAAACAAAGAGACACTTGTAAACAAGAATCATTACATTTTTAAAAATTCTTCTATGATTTCTAGGCTTATCTAGTTCACTATCAGTACTCGCGATCTATAAAGTATAAATTTGACCATACACTAGGCTTTTAAAATTTTTTATTTTTAACAAGAGAAAGTAAGTTTTCCAAGAATGTAAATCCTTATAAAATAGAATATAAAATAATTTTTCTATGAGACCACTGTAATTCACAGCATATATGCACATAAAAATAGGAATATTTAGGAAGGGGATTTGTTTTAGGTATTATTCTTATGGTTCTTACTTCTTAGGCTCACTTAATTCTTTTTATTTTACACGTTACATTAAGGCACCATTATAAAACACACAAAATTTAATGCAAAATTCTGCAAGTCAGTAAGCAGGTTAAGGTAGAAACTGATTTAAGGAAACTATACAAAAGTAGGTAAGGGGAAATCAAACTTTGACTGAGTAGCCTGTGTTCCAGGTACTTTACATATTATCTCATGCAATTCTCATGACCCTGTAAAACAGTATTGCTTCCATTTTATATATGAGAACAGTAGACCTGAGAGGCTGAGAAACTTCTATTCATGATCAGAAGAACACTTGGTAAATATCCAAGTTGGTGCCTGAACCCAAAACCTTCTGACTCCAGTACCTATGCTTTTCCTAATATATCATACTGGTGATTGTCATATATTTCAGAGTAACAGGAATGCAATTCATTCTTCACCATATGAATCAGTGGTAGGAACCGTGTCATAACCAAGATCAGATGGGATGTTAAGCAAATTATGTAATCAGTGTGTTTCTATCTTTTGAAAGTAGGTAAATATGACTTCTTTCTGAAGATTGGCAGTAGCGGGAAACTACAGGGGTGCGGGGGGGGCGGGGGCAGGGAGGCGGGATTGGCAGTAGTGGGAATCTGCCTGGGGACGGAGGGGCACACCTCATCAACAAGGGTGCCTGTATAATGGACATTTGTATACCTAACCCTGAATTGTACTCCATATCTTTAAAATAAAAAAAATTGAAAATGTAAAAAAAAAATTATTTCTGTTCTCAAGAAGTGAAAGTTGTTTCTTATAAATAAGATTTTAAAGTCTTAAAAAAAGCCTCTACCATATTTAAATGCAGCGTTTTTACTAACAAAACAAGATATAGCTAGCTAATGAATGCATATTTAAACAGCTCTGGTATTCTGATATTGGTTTTCTAAACATTATTATAGACACATTTCCCCTAATAGTTTACAATGCCTTGTTTTATCTGATATTAAGTTGGGGGAAAAAGGTTTTTTGTTTTTAAAAAAAAAAAAAAGAAAGAAAGAAAAAGAACTGGAAAAAAAAGTCTGCATTTTTCCATAAAATATTCTCTCAAAGAGATGACTTCTGTTCTTTCTAAAATTGTATTTTGATTCAAATTATATGCAGATTATATGCAGAAGAATTAATCTTAAAAGAGTAGACAAATAATAGCTCTCACTAACATATGAAAGACATACCTGAATCTGTTTCTGTATTTCTTCTGAGACTTTAGTCTGTGTTAGCTTGTTTTTGTAGGCAATTTTATAACTCTTAAGTAGCTGTCTATGCTTTTTTATGTTACCCCATGACCACATCTGTGTATACCTTCTAATATGAACTTCAAGAACAGAATCAATTGCATATTTCCACCTGAAAATGAAATTTTGTTAATGTAAATTTGAATATAAAGACTTAAGAAAAAGCAAGAAAACAGCTTTGATGCTTTACACTATTAAATTTTTTGTCTTTGTCTTCCTATAAAGGCTTAGCCATAATGTTTAAATGCCCTAGTACAATTCTCTGACTTAAACAGATTAAGATATAAGGAAGCCCTCTAGGAAGAGGATAAGCCAAGCAAAGTCATAAAGGCACAAATAACATGTTGCAAAAAATTAAGTGTCCCAGTATGGTTGCAACATTAAGTCCATGTGGGTGATGAGCAATAAGACATTTTTTAAATCGTGAAAGTCTTGAATGTCAACTCAAGAATGTGGGAATCTAGGAGCAGAAAAAACAAGGGGATATGCTTATGAAAAAAGTGGCATGGACACAAATAGTGATCCCTCCCTCTCCTGTCTATTTTTTTTTTTTTAACAAAATGACTGGATTACAGAACTTTTGAAGGTCTCTTAAATCTGAGAGTCCCAAGTTACATGAATATGTTTCTCATAAAATAAAAAACAAATTCTAACTTACCACTGTCGACCATTGGTATGAAGTGGTAAATATGGCTTGTATTTCCTGTAAGGGGCATTTCTAAACATATAGTCCACTGACTCTAAAAGGTCAATCATACTTAAGTACTGTCAAAACAAAAATAAAATTAGATTTATTGCACTGCATATATAAATACATTTTACTCTATTTTTCAGTCTAGGGAGACTCCAAATTCCCTGAACAATGTTGCCTGGTAACTCTACAATATTCTGTATTTCAATTATGAGTTGTAACATAATTTTTAAGTTCCACTAGAAAAGAAAACTGCTGCCAATTAAACTGTCATACCACCAACATCCTATCCTATTTTCAGATATGTTAAAATGTGAAATAAATGTACATCATAGAAACAATAAAATATGATATCTATAACTGCTGACATGAAATATGCCTATTTCTAAAACTACATCTTTTTCCTGTATCACCATTTCAGCAGTAGCTATCTATGAGCTGATGTTCAAATGCTCCAGAAAAGTATTACGTAACTAAAGCCAGACAAAGCTATTCAAGCAGCCATCTCACCACCATCACAGCAAGTTCGTGTAGATCTGATAAACACTCAAATGGAGAAAAACATACACACAGTAGTAACAGCAGGCAAGATAGAAATCTAGCTTCCTCCTCACTAATTTTTCTTTTTTTTTTTTTTGACCTGGAGTCTCACTCCATTGCCCAGGGTAGAGTGCAGTGGCACGCTCACAGCCACCCTAGAGTCGACCTGGTGGGCTCCAGTGATCCTTCCACCTCAGCCTTCCAAGTAGCCAGAAGTCCAGGTATGTACTACCACGCCCGGCTAATTTTTGGTTTATTGTAGACACAAGGTCTCACCAAGTTGCCCGGGCTGGTCACGAACCAGTGGGCTCAGGCAACCCACTCGCCTCAGCCTCCCGAAGTGCTGGGATTACAGGCTGAGCCACCAAACCCAACCCCTAAGTTTTCTTAATACAATTCTAAGGGTTACCTACCATGTGGCTATTCATCACATGAAATGTATGGAGAATGAACTTAAGTGTATTGTGAGTATAAACAATTTCAAAGACTTCAGACGAGAAAATGTAAAGTATCTCATTACAACTTCTTATACTGATTAACATGTTGAAATGATTAATATTTTTGAAATTTTAAGTTAAATAAAATGTTATTAGAGTTCATTTCAGGTTGGGCATGAGGCTCACATCTGTAATCCTAGCGCCCTGGGAGGCCGAGGCAGAAGGACTGCTTGAGCCCAGGAATTTAAGACTAGCTTGGGCAACACAGCAAGATCATCTCTACAAAAATTTTTAAATTTTTTTTTAAGTTAAAAAAAAAAAAGTAATCGGGCATGGTGGCATGCACCTGTAGTCCTAGCTACTCAGAAGGCTGAGGCAGGACTGCCATAGCCCAGGAGTTTCATGATGCAGTGAACTATAATCATGCTACCGCACTACAGTCTGAGTGACAGCAAAATCCTGTCTCTAAGTAAATAAAGTCAACTCCATCTATGTTTTTTTCTTTTTTACTTCCCTAATGTAGCTACTAGAAATCTAAAATTATAAAAACAATTTACATTACATTTGTATTGGACAGAACTGTTCTAAAACTAAATTAGCTAAATCTCCTGCCTTCCTTCACTTCCCAGTTTTCCAGGTCTGTTATCCAAATGCTCTGGGCACATAACCATGTTTGGCAAACAAACGGAGGAAAACCTGCCAATATAACTGTTCTAAAAATTAAAGAAACAATATTTAATAAAAGAGTGTCTGCCATTAAAAACTGAGGAGGAAAGAATACATTAAGATCTTCCATCAACAACTGTGAATTAAATGATAATATCACTCACTCTAGATTGATATGATTCTCCATCATTTAGGAAAAGGTCAGATAAAATAAAGGAAACTACTTCTTAAATCTGAAATTTCTTTTAAAAAAAATTTAAGAGTCAATCTCAACACAATGAGCCAAAAGAACCATTACAGAAACAACAATCACAAAGGATAAAAGCAGGGAAGACCAAGACTAATCAAAGCTGGAAATGTACAAATGAACTATACCTGAGGCTTGGTCAGTTCAATGGCAATATTTTGTACTTCTATGTTCCAGTCCAATTTGGGTGTTTTGAGCTCTGTTTCTGCATAAGGATTCATGTAGAGTTTTGCAGAGGCTGATATTGGCTGAAAAACTTACATCACATAGGAAAATATAAGATATGTTTATATGTTTCTACATGGAATGAGTTGTAAATAATTATGAGAACATTGCTACTTTGAAACTAAAGAAAAATAACCAAAAAACAAACATGACAAAATCACTGCCAAAAAATTTTTATACAATTTAAGCCTCTATTTATCTGCATAATAATAAGCTCAGTGGTTAAAGCAGAATCTCCAAAGAAGAAACCGGAGTCTGGTTTGTCTGTTTATCCTAATAAACAATCTGCTCTTGATTATTCACAATCTGTATAAAACTAGGCTCCTCTTCCTTGCTACAAGACATTTAATGGCTTTACCATTCATTAAAAATACTAATATACAAAAGAAAATGAAATCTAAATAATTTGTCTTAATCACTGGCAGAATTTAGGAACACAATCATGAATAAAATTCATTCCAGAAAAAAAGAAATTGCTCACCACTTCATGATTTTCAAAATGATTGTTACATATACAATCTTAGAATCAACTAAAAAAAATTATTCAGGTTGAAAAGTAACATAAAAAGCATAAAGGCTGAGGCAGAAGGATCGCCGGAGCCCAGCAGGTCAAGGCAGCAGTGGCTGGGAGAGTGCCACTTCACTCCAGTCTGGGCGACAGAGTGAGACTCCAACTCAAAAAAAAAAAAAAAAAAAAAAGCGCATTAGAGAAGATGAAAGACATAAAAAGCAAGGTAATAAATTTTCACTGTGAACAGTATTAAAAACTGTAAAAATGTTGACAGTTTCTGGTAATTACAATTTGTATGAGACTGTAACAAAATGTTTAACTGATGCACAGGCTCGTTATAAAGGGAAAATGCCCAAGAATGAAGTTGTAGATTTTTCTAAACTACTTTCATCAATAAAACTAAATGCTTTCACAAACCGCAACACTTGAAAATTTTACCATCATAAAATAGAGGAATCTGTGAACATAAAACAAAGTATCAACTACCATCCAACAGCAATTAGCTATAAAATAACTGCAATCCCAGCACTTTAGAAGGCCGAGGCAGAAGAATCACTTAAGGCCAGGAGTTCAAGACCAACCTGGGCAACATTGTGAGACCCCCATCTGTACAAAAAAAAAAAAATGTTTTTATTTAGTCAGGCATGGTGGTACGTGTCTATAGTCTCAGCTACTCAGGAGGCTGAGGCGGGAGGATCACGTAAGCCCAGGATTTGAGGTTACAGCGAGCTATTATTATACCACCACACTCCAGCATGGGTAACAGAAAAATCCTGCCGGGAGGGAGGGAGAGAAGGAGGGAAGGAGGAAAAAAAACAAGAAAACAACAGTGACCCAAAGTGATATAAAATAACATGGTAGGAAAACGAAGAACAATCATAGAGGGTATACTAAATAAAAACAAACCAATAGCTTCTTTAGAATGAGCTTGAAATAAATACAGCATATAAGAAAAATAAATAAATAGGCAGGTAACTTTGCTAGAGAACTAGTCTTAAAATAACAGTGACACTGCCAAAAAATAAAAATACTCACTTTAAAAAATTCTCTAGAGTGGCTGGTTTATCCTAACGATACAAGAATGACAGGGTAGGGGTGACCTGAGTACGAAGGTCTCAGAGATTCAGTTGTTGTTTAAAAAAAAAAAAAAAAGGAAGAAAACCTAAATCCTAAAAAAAAGAATATAATTACGAGGTAAGAAGAGCACATGAAGGTCAAAGGAGGCTGGCTCTAGAGAGAGCAAACCCCAGCTCTGTCATCTTCTCTTTCTCTCATCACCCTTCTCTCTCTCTCCCGCTCCTCCAATATGTGCTATGATCTGTTCTAAACAATTGACTATAGCCCAAACATGCTGTATCACGACACTAACATATAGAAAGATGTTCTGTCCAACTAACTTGATCAGAAAAAGTATGCTAAAGTATTTAATTCCATGTTTCTTTCCAGAACATGAAAAAAAACTTTTACTATTACTTACTGTATTGATAATTTGGAGGTATATTTTCACTTGTAAGAATTTCATTTTTCAGCTGATCCTAAACAAAAAATTGGAATGAGAATGAAAAAGAAAATGCACACACATTCAGCCACACATGCAGAATAAAAACTTAGATCTCACACCAGTATCTTTATTCTCTTCTTCATAACTAATAGCCTATTTTAAAAATACACTAAAAATTAGTTACAAGTATAAAGATACAGAGCTGATAATTTTTAAATTATAAATATCTAGAAACAACATTGTAACACTGTGTTTCCCTCTGACTTTGGAAAAAAACATATGTACATCCATGAATTGAGCGCTCAAACACATGCTAGTCAAAGGCAAATTAACGTGTTACACTGTCTTTCTGAGAAACAAGATGTAGAACGTTGAAATTTATTCAGTTGAGATAACTCAATTGCTCTCCCTCTCTCCTCTAAGAAAACAAACATGACTAAAATTGGTTTAGCACATCAAAGTTTTGAATTGATCTTCCACTACTCAGGAAATCATTACCAAAAAAGCCTAAAACATTTGCTCCAAAAAAAAAAAAAAAAATTTGCCAAGGATACATGCTTTATCCATCTGTGATATATAATCTCTCTTTATAATACTCTTAATCATTCTCATATGAAACATTATAATGTATCACGAATACCATCAAAATGAAAGAGTAAAAGGCCATAACTGCAGGTTTAATTTAATACTGCAGGCTCTCCTGTCACGGTCTAGTAAACAATTTCACAAAGACCAAAAGTGCTTTTCTGAAAACACACAGATTCCAAAAAATGTTTGTTACAGTTCTAATTTAGTGAAACACAAGTTAAACAAATGACTGATATCCTGTCCTCATTAATGATCTCTTATATTAATCAATTACCAAAATCTGTTCCCTTGATCCCTGGTAAGACATGCTGCAGTTTACATTCCAGTAGGCACTAAGACTATCAAGTCGTATAAGCTATAAAAGAAAAATGAAAAGGGTCAAACAACCAACACATTAAAATTATGAACCTATATTAAGAGATTATTCACATATTCACTATTCCAAAATCACTCAACTACCATTTTGAACTTTTAAAGGAAAGAAAAGGATGCAAATAAGAAGGGAAAATAAATTCATGTTAATCACAGACTTAAATCCAGCAATTGATAAACTGTGGCTTCATCTATCAAATGTTTACTGAGAATTTAATATTTAACAGTAAATATTTTGCTGAATAAGAAATATGTCATCCACCAGACAGGAACAGCTATTTTCCTGAGGAGAGGTGGTAGGCGAGGAATCTATAATCAACAAGGTGGGGGAAGCTACACACTAAGTAACCCTCTTGGAGAGTCACAATGCTTGTTAGCATATTTAAAGTACTGTGAAGTCCCATAGTTTAAAACAAAATGAAACATACCTGTTTAATTTCAATAGCTTAGTACTTTAATCAGGAATCTTACTCAACCAGAGAATATTTTTTCTATAACATCTAAAAATATCTCAGTTACTTAGTTCCCTACATTTGGAAAATATTAATTTTATCCAGTTCCTTCATTTGATAGGTGAAGAAGCTGAACCTCAGAATAGGTCACTGATTATAGAAGGTCACACTGTAAGTAGCAGAGTCAAAGCTAGATCTTACATTTTAACTCACATTCCAACGGCACATTCTGCTTCATCAAGGTTTCTTTAAGAAAATACATTAAGTGTTTGCACCCAGGAAACTAACAAGAATTTTTTACTCTAATATAGTACCTTATATATAATTTTTTCTGCTTCATTTAATATGCATGGAGTCCAGTGTTCATTTGCAGTCTAAAAGAAAAAAGAGTAACTGTGAAATGTGGTAAAGATATCACACATTAATGCTCTAATATTTGCAAACAGTCACAAAATCACTTAGGAAGAAAATATACCTAGCTAATATTAGCTCACATTAGCTATCTGTTTCTTTCCACATTTTATGACAAAATCAAAGGAGCAATGAAAAGAGAATTGAGGAAGTTATAATTTAACTGAGTTCATTTATTCAGAATATAATTACTGGGCTAGTATGTGCTTGAACTGTGGAAAGAATTGGGTCTAGTGAAAATAGAGAGTCAGCCTAAACAATATTGAAGGATGCATACATTCAAATAAATAAATAGGAAGAAAACCAAGAGATCATGAAAATCATAGCACAGCCATGTTTCTAGATGAGCAGCATAGTCTGCAATGCCAAATACTCAACTTATTTAGCAGTAAGACATTACTAATAAACTTGTTAGGAACAGTTTCAGTGGAGTGGTAGAGTCAGAGTACAACAGGTAAGGAGTAGGTAACATGGGTAAGATGAGATCCAGACCAGAGGGAAGATTACTTTAGATTTAAAAGTAAGATTGCAACTGGAAAGATGAAAGAAAGGCACAGATACAAATGAGGTAGGTTTGCTGTTATTGTTATACTAGCCATTGCAGTAGTTACAGCAGTAAATAACTGAGCCAGACAATGTGCCAAGTGTTTACATAAACTATCTTTTTTTTTTTTTTTGAATCAGAGTCTCACTCTGTCGCTCAGGCAATCCTTCCACCTCAGCCTTCCAAGTAGCTGGAACTAAAGGCACACACTACCATGCTCAGTTATTTTTGATTTATTGTAGAGATGAGGTCTCACCAAGTTGCCCAGACTGGTCTCAAACCCCTGGGCTCAGGCAATCCCTTCACCTCAGCCTCCCAAAGTGCTGAAACAACAGGCTTGAGCCACCACACCCAGCCACAAACCATCTTGTTTAGACAGGCTTGAGCCACCGCAACTGGTCACAAACTATTTTATTTAGTCATCACAAAAATACTAAAAGATAGGTACTACTGTATCAGTGAACGAATGTAGTTTAGATAGATGGAGATCAATATGGTAACCAGCACAATAACATATTACAGGTATTTGATGGCAATATAACGGGAAGCATAAAAGAGGGGGCGGTAAATTCTAAGAGAAGGAAAAAAAGAAAGAGAAAGAGGGTAATGTATCTCTTAAGTATTAAAACCTAGGTAGAATCACCAGGCAGACAAAAGAAAGTAAGTAATATGATACAGGCAAATAAAACAGTACGAAGGGTCCAAACAAAGATACAAAGGATCAAACAACAGCAAACACTAAGGAAACTATTCTCATATACGAGGACGCCTGTTATTAAACAGTAGGGGGTACATGAGCATTTTGTACTTTCTGCCTTGTCTGCTAGAAGCTCAAAGTTAAATACTGTGCCCCCTTATCTGAAACAATTCCTTCTGCAGCCTTCAGAACACAAATTCTGGTCTCTTTAAACACTATCTTCCTGTAATCCCGTGCCTTGGGAGGCTGAGGTGAGTGGATTGCTTGAGCCCGCGGGTTCGAGACCCACCTGGGCAACTTGGTGAGACCTCATCTCTACAATAAATCAAAAATTAGCCGGGCGTGGTAGCACACGCCTGTAGTTCCAGCAGCTACTTGGAAGGCTGAGGCAGAAGGATCGACGGAACCTAGCAGGTCAAGGCTGCGGCTACTGCACTCCAGTCTGGGCAAGAGTGAGACTCCAACTCAAAAAAACAAAAAAACAAAAAAGAACAACAACAAAAAACACTATCTTCTTTGACTTCCTTTCCTTTGTTCTTTCTGCTCTCTCTTTTTCTGTTTCTGCTCAGTTCTTCAACTCAACATATATTGCTACTTCTCTTTATGCCTATAACATTCTTCAGCCTTCCACCTAACCATGTCCTCCTTTATCTGTTTCTCTGCCAATCTACCTCCCATCCTTTCTTCTTCCTCTTCTTTCCCTGCTGAGGTCCTCTCCATATAACTAGTAATATGGCAGACCTGTACCTGTTATAATTTATAGTTCATGTACTTAACTTTAAAAGTATATAAGTGAACCACATCTTTTTCTACATAGAAAAACCTAATTTAGTTATTTTTCTTCATGTATATGCCCCCAAAATGTAACTTTTTACCACTCAGCTAACTATAACAGAAAAATAAAAGTCCAGCCTGTATATACACAACTCTCTACCCTTAAAAACATTTAAGAGAAAAACAAACTGCATTATTAAATACTTAACCAAAATGCATTACTTCATATACATCCCAATGTAACACACACACACACACAAGCTATTTAGAAATTCCATCTACCTGTACCAGGGATGAGTACATGTCTCCACAAAAATTCATCTTCCCTACTATCCCCACATGTTTAAGATACAGCTTTTATTCCTTTCAATTGGCTTGATAATTATTTTTTATACTTCTTACATGAAAAGACAAATCAAAATAACTAGAAAATATAATAGCAATATCACTAAAAATCTTAAGCTTCTAGAAAAGCTATACAAGATAATACATAAAAATACATAATAGGTATGTGTAGTAATAGCTGATTTTAAGCAATTAAATACTTCAGAATAATACTTGACTAAGTTTCCACAGAAATTTTAAATAAGGCCAACATTACCAACAGACTAAGTTCTCCCAGTGTGACGCCAAATGAAAGAGGCCGCTTTGGGTCAGTGACCTACCAAAGAAGACAAGTTGACGTTACAATACGCTGATGAAGAGGGTGAACACATGCCCTACTCTTTACAGTAGGCAGCAGAGGGAAATGTGTTCACAAGTAAGTCCCACAACCCAACCGAATTTGTGGAAAAGGAAGGGGAGGAAGGCAATAACATGGCTGGGATTATCTATATTTTATAGGTGTAACACTTCTGTGACACTAATACAATACTAATACTAATACTTTCCCAGGGGAACTCTTTTCTTACTAGAAAATGACTGACTATGGCAAAACAAACTCTTCTCTAGACAGTTAAAAAGCAAGTCTTTCTATGTGTATCGTTTCAAGATGTTCTTCATAGATAAATTTTAAAAAGTATTACAAATAATTACAACTAAATCATTTTTAAAACATACATAATGGAGAGATACATAATGGAATACTATTCAGTCATGAAAAAAAGAATGAAATCACGTCATTTGCAGCAACATGGATGGAACCAAAGACCATTAGCTTAGTAGAGCAACCCAGAAACAGAAGCAACCCAGAAACAGAAAGACAAATACCACCATGTTCTCACTTACAAGCTAAATAATGGACACAGAGTGTGGAATTATAGACAATGGAGACTCAGAAAGGTGGGGGGTGGAAATGGGAAGGATGATAAGAAATTACATAACGGGTACAATGTACATTTTTTGGGTGATGGATACACTAAAAGTCTAGACTTTACATTACAAAATACACCCCATATAACAAAGTTGTACTTATACCACTTAAGTGTATACACATTTTTTGGAAATGTGAACTATCTCTTTAAGCCTTTAGTTTTCTTGACACCTCAAAAATGCTTTGCTAGGAAAAACTCTAGTTTCTTAATATTTAATTTCCTAAGTCTCTCTATTCAAATTCTGCCAGTGTTAAGTTTTTATTCTATTTCCGATTTTTAATACCTAAGCTACACTTATACACAGTACTCAAAGTATACCACAATGTGCAGTGCCAGTTTTTCAGACATCATAAAGACGTTCAAAGTCATATAGAACTCTCTGGTCAAGATGAAAACTAGGAGGGAGGAAAAGCACAATATTCTAAATCATCCAAATAGAATCCCAGAATGTAGTCACACAGACTAACAGAATCCCAGAATGTAGTCACACAGACACTTCTCAAATAGGAAAAATTCATGTGCTGAAAAGCACAAATAGCTTTACAAGTCCTGGTTTTTAATTACTGTCAATTACTTGCCATAATGATTTGTGGCAAAACATTTACTTTTATTCCCACACTCTTCTTTTTACACCTACAGATAATTATCTCAAAATAACTTGCAGTTATTTCAGAAGAAACTTTTATTAGTTGTATTAAATACAACTCCTCAGCTGCTAATACACTACATCAAACTACTGCTATTACCCAATGAGGATCTTCATGATAAATTATTATACTTTCTCTACACTCATTTCTTATACTATATTTCTCATTATTCTTCTAGATACAATAATTAAGGTAATCACATTAAAAGAGGCATAATACAAGAGGCCTCTACGCTTTTTAATTTTTTTCTTTTGAATTATTTTATATCCTTTGTCACTGATAACAACTTAAATATAATTGTTGTTTCCACTACTGTGCATCTCTGCATTTTTTTAACTAAAAAGAGAAATAATGTACCTTTCAAACAGTGTTTGGTCAATAAAAAGCTTAGTTTCTAAATTCATTCAGCAATATGCCTTTTTTTGTTATTGTTTATTTATTTTTGACAAATAATAACTGTATATATTTGCAGAGTACAATATGATGTTTTGATACATGTATATATTGTGGAATGATCATATTGGGCATATCTTTCACCTCACATGCTTATCAATTCTTTGTGGTAAGAACATTTAAAATCCACTGTTTTTTCCAATTTTGAAATTTGAATTTTGAAAACATTACTATTAACCATAAGCACCATGCTGTGCAACAGATCACCAAAACTTATTTCGCATGTCTAACTGAAGCTTGAGATCCTATGGCCACAGTCTCCCCTTCCTCACACCCCTTCCATTCTACTCTCTACTTCGATGAGTTCAACTTTTTTAGATTCTACATATAAGTGAGATCATTTGGTAGCTGTCTTTCTGTGCTTGGCTTATTTCATTTAGCATAATGTCCCCTAGTTTCATCGATGTTTTTGCAAATGACATAATTTTCTTCTTTTTTAAGGCTGAATAGTATTCCACAGTGTATATATACCACATTTTCTTTATCCATTCATCCGTTGACGGGCACTTCAGTTGCTTTCATATCTTGGCTACTATGAATAGTGCTGAACTGAACATGGGAATGGAGGCATCTCTTCCACATACTGACTTCAATTCCTTTGGATATACACAGTAGTCTCCACTTATCCTCCACGGATACATTCCAAGACCCCTAGTGGATGCCTGAAACCTCAAATAGTACCAAACCCTTGTATATATACTATATTTTTTCCAATACATACATACCTATGATAATGTTTAATTTATAAATTAGGCAAAGTAAGAGATTAACAATAACTAAAAATAAAATAGAACAATTATAGCAATGAGCATCACTACTCTTATGCTTTGGGGACATTAAGTAGGATTACGTGTACACAAGCACTGTGACATCATAAGAGTCAACCTAATAAATAACCTGATAACTGAGATGGCTAGTACGTGACTAACAGCATACACAGCATGGATGTGCTGAACAAAGGAATGACACACATCCCAGATGGGACAGAGTAGGATGACATGAGATTTCATCATACTACTCAGAACATCAACTTAAAACTTACAAAACATTTATTTCTGGAATTTTCCATTTAATATTTTTGGGTCACAGCTGACCATGGATAACTGAAACCACAGAAAGTGAAACCTAGGATAAGTAAGGACTACTGTACTCAGAAACAGGATTGCTGGATCACATGGCAATTCTATTTTTAGGAACCTCCACACTGTTTTCCAAAATGCCTGTAGTAATTTCTATTCCTACCAACAATATATAAGGGTTCCCATTTCTCCATATACAGTTTTAACAATAATTCTTTCATTTCCATGATATGCTGAATACATTTTATTTTCTTAAGTTTATTATAAACAAAGGTACTTATGAGTTAGATTTTTAAAAACATTTATTTGTTAACAAAATTCACTTTAATGACTCCATAAAGCCAACAGAAACGGAATTTTTTTTTTTTTAAACTACAAGTGTGTCTTTTCTTTTTTTTTTTTTTTTGAGTTGTAGTCTCACTCTGTCACCCAGACTGGAGTGCAGTGTCCACTCCTGGCCACCGCAGCCTCGGCCTGCTGGGCTCCAGCGATCCTTCCGCCTCAGCCTTCCAAGGAGCTGAACTATAGGCGCGCGCTACCACGCCCAGCTAATTTTTTGATTTATTGTAAAGATGCGGTCTTGCCAAGTTGCCCAGGCGGGTCTCGAACCCGCG
>CAUYQG010114776.1:0-31777 GCA_963574415.1 Tarsius wallacei | reverse complement strand
TCCTGGGATCCCCACCTTCTATCATCAGTTACTTTCTATTTCTCTTTAGCATATGAGCTGCTAAAAAAAGATAGATCTTCAGTGGGAAAAAGATGCATTTCAACATCACATAGAAAATCAATTTTGAATTGCTTACTCTTTTCGGATTATCTGCACTCATGCTTACTTCAAGGAAGGCAGAAAATGAAAGTTGACTGTTTAAGCAGATATCAATTTGTCAAAGTTATAATGACCCAGGGATGATTTTTTAAAAAATTTCCCCAGATTGGATGGCAGAGAGAAATGGTGGTCTAATCAGTTGAATAACTTTAATTGTTATCCCTATGACCGATCTGACTTCTGGGCAGGATCTGACACATTTGACCACTCCCTCCTTTGTGAAACACCCACTTCTCCAAGCTCTTTGACACTGAACTGTGCAGGTTTCTCCAACCTGTCTTGTGGTTACTCATCAGTTTCCTTAATGAGCTCTCCTTCCTCCACATGCCTCTCAGGTTGCAGGAGGTCCTTGGGTTTTTCTTGGGCCCTATCCACTTCTCACTGTCCTGCTTTGGCTTCAGATACCATCTTTATGTGGATATTTTCGAATTCACCCCTCTAGCACAGACTGTCCTCCTGTGATCCAAACCTATATATGCAACCACTCACTTATCACCTATAAGTCCCACAGGTTCCTCACACTCAGAATGTCTAAAACTGATCTCATGAGCAGGGCCAGTGCCCACTCTTCTCCCTCTGGTCTTCCCTAACTTAGGAAATGGCATTGCCATCCATTAGACGCCCAAGTCAAGAACCTGGGGCAGTCTCCCTCTTTCAGTCTCCATGCCCTCTAATACCTATCCCCATTCCCGACTAACTCCATCTCCTCTTCAGAGCTAGCTTATCTCATTTCCTTCAGGAAGCATTCCCTAACCCTCCCCCCAAGCCAGAATTAGGAGCTCCTCTCGTGTGTTCCAACGGTACTCTGTACCCGCCTCCCCCACCCCCAACACTCAGGATGAGTTACTCTATCACTGTCAAACTGAAGCTGAAACCTCACCCAGAGATGGAAGACAGTTGAGGGCACAGGAGTGTTCTAGGTACCTCATAATAGGCCAAGAAGCCTGAAGAATTGGTGATGGGACCAGCAGCTCCAGGACCAGAGGCGGGAGCCCCTACATGGGTTTCTGCAGAGGCCAGGGTGAAGGTGTGTCCATACGTGGGGATGCCCATGACCACCTTCTCTGGGGGCATTCCCTTACGTATCCAGTAACCCACAGCATATTCCTAGGAAGGGAAGAGAGAGTGAGGTCCAGGGCATTAGGAAAGAAAGGTGTCAGGCCTCTTAGCTTTCAGCCCAAACTTCACAGAGATGACTCTTTGATTGCTTTTCTACATCCGAGTGTAGGTGGTCCCACCAGGACCAGAGTGTTTGTTCTAATGCATTTAATGCTTTTCAGCTGTAAGAGACTCATTCTGCTTTTTCTAAGTTCTGAAAGAAACTGGACAGTAGATCACACACACACATACACACACACACACACACACAAAATCAGGCAAGGAACCTAGAAAACATGAGGTCAAAGTCGTCACCATCTCTGTTTCCTCTTTGAGTCAGTTGCCTGTGAAATCTGTCCACACAAGCTCATGGTGCTTACTAATGAAGGTGGCCGTCAGATTCCTAGTCTGTAAGGTTTCACAGTGACCTTGGACCTAAGGGGACAGATTCAGAGGGAAGAGGCCAATTTTGGCCTTCCTGCTATCCAGAATAAAATAAGAGGTTAGAGAAGATGAAGAGATGTCTCCTCATCCTTAAAGGAACCTGGCAGGAAGGAGGGAGTGAAGGAGGTTGATGTGACTCCGCCATGTGGAGGCCTAGAAAACCCCAAACTAAAAGTCAGGAGATTTAGCTTTAGACCAGCCATTTTGTGACTTTCGACGTAAAGGCCTGGAAACACGCAACGCAGACAACATTTGTTTTTCCTCCCCCAATTTTAGAAATACACACTCATGGAGTGTGCAGGCGCACGCTGAGACACCAGCCTGGGTCTGCGTAGCTGCCGGGATCGCGGCGGGTCGCCGCGTAACCCACCGGGCCGGAGCAGGGCGCTCGGCGGCTTCCTGGCCTCGCCTGCCTGAGCAGCTGCGCCGGGGTGGCCTGAGCCTGCGCCTGGGAGGTGGCCGCTTCCCAGAGGCCTCTCCTTGGCCTGGGGCTGGACGGTGGGAGGCGGAGCTGCCGTGTACATCCCTGCGCCAGGCCCCGGGGGCAGAGCCAAGGACTGTCTGTTCCCGGACACGTGATTCACATTTGGAGACCACCGCGCCTGTGCCAGCTTCACGGACTCTGCTCCAGGTGGCATTAAAACCACTAAGTGGCCAAGATCATGGCGATGAGCCTTCTAGAGGATTGGTGCCGGGGAATGAAACTGGACATCCACAGGTCCCTGTTGGTCACAGGCATCCCAGAGGACTGTGGCCAAGCAGAAATTGAGGAGACCTGGAATGGGGTCCTCTCTCCACTGAAGAGAATGCCAAAGCTGCCCTCGTTGAGGTTGGTGAGGGTGTGAATTTGAGCATCATACCCCGGGAATTCCCAGGAAGGGGCGGTGTCTGGAGAGTGGTCTCAGAGACCTCACCCTGGCTGCTGAATGAATTCCTGGACGCTGAGGGGGCGCACCTGGGGGGATGTGACCCGTCTGCTCCAGCTCAACCAACCCCCACGGTCCTGGAACCAGAATCAGCCCCGGGAGAACTGGGCAGAAGCTTTCAGAGTGCTCCTGGGGATAGTGGTGAGGAAGGAAGGTCAAGAAGGAGCCGGGGCTTGCTGCAGAGGCAGGCTCTGCCTTTAAGACGGAGAACCCCAACAACTGGAATGACTGGGGGGATCCTCCCAAACCTTTGGCTCGCAAGGCTGGTGCTAAGACTTGCCCCAGAAGAAAGAAGCAGAAGAAAAGCCCTAGGCAGAAACCCTGGAAAAAACCCAAAGGCAACCATTCCAACAGCTCAGCCTCCTTGGAGGATCCTGAGGCTGGTGATGCTGAAAGGATGGGCATCTCAGAATCTATCAAGAATAACAAAAAGCCCTGTGTGAAGCAGGAGGAGTTGGCTTTGAAGAAACCCATGGCAAAATGTACCTGGAAGGCCCCCAGAGACTTCCCTCAGGATGCCCCAGCAGACGCTGAGAGCTCTGGAGGTGCTTCTGAGTCAGACCAAGAGGGTTGTCAGGAGAGCCCCCCAAAGAAGAAAACCTTGGGCTGGGCCTCAGCAAAGAATCCTGCCCCATGAGGAAGAAGAAGGTGAACTTGGGCTCCATCTTTTATGTCCTTGTCAACTCGGAAGATGCCAAGAAGAAACCAGTGATTCCAAAGAAAGGGCCAGGCTCGCAAAGGGAGGCATCCCTTCAGAAGGTCCCTCGAGGCTCTCGGCCCGCTAAGTCTCCAGCTGCAACCTCGAGGGGTCCAAAGGCCAAACCAGAAGGCTCTCCTCGTGATGCTGCCAATGAATCCAGAAAGCTTTAATTTGGGAGACCACCTGTACTGGAGTTGAAAGAAGACTGAGGGAGTTCCGTGTCTTGTCACTGAATGAAACAAGACTTTTGACTGTTTTAGGGCCCAGTTTGTAGAGATCTGGCTCTCAGAGGTGGGATCTTAGGCAGGGGTGGGGGTGGGGGAGAGGCAGGTGTGTATCTACCCTTTCCTTTACCAGGCCTGCTTTTTCAACGTCCTCCTCAACTCACCTTCGGAGGTGGGAGAGTCGGTAAGTGGACTCGGGAAAATTCCAGAACCTTTACTCCCCTTTATGCGTGGGCAGGGCCACTGTTACACTCATCTGTGTTTAGCCCTTTCTCCTTCACCGCTGCTTCCTTCTGGGGAGGGTCAGCGGCCAGTGGAGGGCCTGGTGTTTTGAAAAGCCGGGTGGCCATTTTCTCCCTTTTGGCCTCTCTCTGCTGTGACCAGTGGGGTTAGTTAAGCCAACCAGGGTCTCTGATGCAGACCTGGCATTCTCACTCTTTCCATCTTCAGCTTCCATTCTCCAACTATCAAGCTGGAAGATCCCAAGAGTTAGTTTTAGAGGAAAATGTCTGCTTAAGCCTTGGAGTATCTGAGTTTTGGAGTCTGTTCATAAAAGCGGCACGTTGATTCCCATTAGTGGTGAGCCCTCTTGGGAGCCTCTGGGGAGGAGGGATGGCTGGTAGGACAGGACTCCGGCATTCCTGGGTTGTCAACTCTGATTCCATCCAGTACCTCCACCTGACGGTCGCCATCTTTGCAGCTGAAGACCACTTCTCACATTATAGTAAGGGGGGAAAAGAAGCTTTAGAATTGGCTCTTAATTTCTTCCTTCTGAATTTAGACACATTGTCAGACCAGACCACCATGTCTCAGTGTGTGTGTATGTGGTGTAGAGGAGGGCACAGAAGCCTGGAGATAGTGGTATTCTGGGGAGTCCCAAGGCTTCCACAGAGTGTAATCCAAGTCTATTTTTTCCATGTGCTTTTTAAAAACTGTGAAAATGACTATTCAGATATGTTGTAAACCAAACCAGTCGCATGGAAGACTGTCAGAATATTACCTTGTGTCCGTAGATCAACTTGTTTTGGCACAGGTCTCGAGTTAGTTGTTTCTGCTACCTCTCTGTGTATAACTGAGAAGGAAGGTCAGAAATGGAGGAAATTCAGTCCTGTGCATGTCCTACATCACTGAAAGCAAGTTTCCTTTTGTAATTCGCATGCTCTCATTCTGCTGTGATTCTTCAGTTGTGTGGTAGCCAGTAAATGTGTCAACATGATGCACAGCAGTAATATTCTATCATAGGGTTTCAGCCCTTGTACGTTTTCAGGATCTTTCTTCTGACTTCAGTTTTTGTAGTAAAGAATGTGAACAGCTGTTAGATGTTGTCAGTGATTCAACTTTAAGACGCATTTCTTGTGATGATTCATTTCAAAATCCTGAGTTATCCTATCTGAAAATGCAGGAAAGAAGAGAAGGGTTTCCACTTGTGGCTGCTCATCTGTGTACATCCTTGGGCGTGTGCCAAACAAAACCCAGGAGTGAATAGACTCTTTAGGTGATGAAAGCCTGCAAGTGTCCAGCTTCTAATTTCAAAATCTGGTCCATTGGGTCTTCATTGTGTTAACAGTTTGACACCATGATTTGTATATAATAAAGTTTAGCAAGTTAAGTCTAAGAAAAAATAGAAATACACACTCATATATGAAGGGTACCAAAAAACCCAGAATTATCTTTGAGAAGGCAGACCTCTTGCAGAGCACTCAGAATTTTTTCCTCCAGATCAAATGGTCAACCAAAGATTGTATCTGGAAGTTTTGAGAAGGTTGCATCACGATTTGTGGAAGAAACATCCTGAGTTGTGGCAAACAGGTAACTGGTTTTTCCACCATAACTACATACCTGCCCACATGTTCAGCAGTTTTTGACCAGTAATGGCATGACCTCCATGCCCCCATTCACTTGAATTTGCCCTGCATCACTTTTTTTTTCCCAGATGGAAAAAGTCCTCAAATGGAAAGATTTGCCGAGGTGGAAGATATGAAATAAAAACCGGCAGAAGCACTAACAGGCATTAAAATAGACGAGTTCAAAAACTGTTAAGCAGTGGGAAAAGTGTCTTGATAGGTGATTGCATCAAACAGAGCACTTTGAAAGTGACTGGAGTTTAAACATGTAAGAATAAGTACGCAAGTTTTTATAAATAGATTCTGGGTTCTTTTGAGTCCCCCTCTTGTATATGCCAGAACAGCATCAACATTTTTTTTTTTTTTGAGTTGGAGTCTCACTCTGTCGCCCAGACTGGAGTGCAGTGGCCGCTCCCGGCCACCGCAGCCTCGACCTGCTGGGCTCCGGCGATCCTTCCGCCTCAGCCTTCCAAGTAGCTGGAATTACAGGCATGCACTACCACACCCGGCTGGTTTTTTTTTTTTTGATTTATTGTAGAGATGAGGTCTCGCCAAGTTGCCCAGGCAGGTCTCGAACCCACGGGCTCAGGCAATCCACTCACCTCAGCCTCCCAAAGGCGCGGGATTACAGGCTGAGCCACCGAGCCCGGCTCCTTGACTTTCATTAAATGCTTTTTCTTTCTCTTTATAGTTTTTATTTTTTAGTTTGCTGATGTGGTGAATTTCATTAATTGACTTTAAAATGTTGAACCAGCGTTTTGTTTCCAGGGAAATCCCCACTTAATCATGACTTGTTATTTATTTCATATACTAGTAGATTTTATTTGATAATATTTTATTAAGGATTTCCATGAATATTAATGGAAAATATTGCTTTTTTTCATGTGATATGTATGTCTAGTTTGTTATGAGTTGGGAAATGTTCTCTATTCTATTTTCTGGAAGAACATACCAAGAATAGGTATAAATTAGTACATCCTTAAATCATAAAATTCAACAAGAATCAACTAACAAATTTAACTTACTTTATATATACAAGATTGTTCAAGTTATCTATCTTCTTGAATGAGCTTTGATAGTCTGTGTCATTCAAGATATTTATCCAATTTATCTACCTAGTGAATTTATGGTCACAAAGTTGTTTAAAATATTCTTTTATCATCCGTTTGTGTCTGACAAGTCTGTGGCAATTTCTCCTCTTTTATTTCTGATGTTGGTAATTTGTGTCTTCTTTCTTCCTTTCTTTCTTTTTTTTTAATCTAAGTAGTTTTGTCAATCTCCTTAATATTTAATTTATTTCATTTTAAAATTCTTGTCTCAAATTGCTGACCACATGACTATTTATGGAATTATTACAATCTGGCTTATATTTTAACTAGCTTTATGCAAATGTATCCTTTCTACTAGACTATGAGCACCCTAAGTCCAATGATTATGTTATTTGAATAATGCATATTATATAGTTAGTGTTTCCTAAGGGACAAAAGGATTCCGTTTGCATAGCTTATATTCTGAAAATATTATGTGATTATTCTCCTAATGATGTTTTAAACCTTAGGAAGTTCTTTTGAATAAGAGCATCCTTCCATTTAAGAAACTTGGTTAGTTGACATTGTCATCAACAGGCACATTTAGTTTTTAAATGTTTCATCTTTGAATTCTCTTTTTCCATAGAGCTTAGGTACTCTGTTTTTGTTCATGTTCACCTCCATTGTCAGTTCTAATTCTTGTTAGGTGGTGATCTTAAGTGAGGTTACCACGAAGGCACCTAGTCTGTAGCCATTAGAGACTATAGACTATCCAGACATTATACGTGGAACATCCATGTTCTATAACAGAGTTTAGATAAAGTAATCTATGACATGTCATGATCTAGGTCTTATAAATCCATGGAGAACATACAGGTTTATACTTCCTTCCCTACCCAATAATGAAATTTCTTCTCTCAGAACAGAATCAGTGAGTCATTCAAAACACTTATTTGTTAATGCTTCTTTAGCAAGATATTTGAAATATAGCCTAGGGAATAAATTTCCACATTTACACATTGGAAACTCTTTCTTTCTGGGTACTTGTGGGAAATACCTGTGGTAGAGGTAAAGTTGCCTTGACATTTTAATCTAAAGTCAGCACACTCCAATCACTGTACTGCAGACTCATATGATGAAAATCGATTCTCTATATTGCCTAGGTGCTAGGAATATGGAGAGAAATTAGATACAATTCATAAAAATTCCTGGGTCCTGTGCCTGAGTACATTTGATTGAGAAGTTGGAGAGTGAGGTCTAAATGTTTGTTCCCCACTCCTTATTCCTCTAGTGAATGCAAATGTTTCTAATGCAAGTTCTTGAAACACATTTTGAGGAACAATATTTAGGCCTACACTTAAGTAGAAAAATCCAGATCTTTAAATTAATAAATGCAATTGCATTTTATAAGTGCCACGATAAAGACAAATTACACAATATGGTGGAGGCTCTAAACTTGGACTTGGCATTGCTCTTGACTGGGACGAGGAGACTAAAAAAAAAGATTTCATTCAGAGGGCAACACTGCAATAAGTCCTGGAAGGTAAGTTTGCCAAATGGAAGGGAGTGAGAATGGAAGAGAAAAGGGCTTTCTCAGCTAAATTTCTACAAAACTTACCTGATGATACAACTCATCTGTAATATTGATTAGTCATACAGATTTTTAGATTCTTCTCAGGTTCTTAGTGGAAGCCGTTATCTCTATGTTCAACAAGCATGCTATATAATATTTATCAGCAGAAAGGTTTAGGAAATATGTATGTGTATCAGAAAGAAAGCATGGTAACTGAAACATAAAATATACTTGTGCAATTATCAAACTGCAGGTAGTTTAGTGGCATGAGAGAGTAGGATTCATGGCACCTGTAACTAGATGGCTTAGACAGCAATAAGAATGTTGCATGGAAAGGAGAAAAAGCTGAAGGCAGAGACAAAAGCAGTCATCCAGGCAGGACAAACTGGAAGATTAGATAAGAGATCACTGTAGTAGCCCAGAAGGGTAGGCAGAGTTATCCCCTCTCCCTCCAGACGTTCATGTTCTAATCCCTGAAACCTGTGGACATGACCATATATGTAAAAAGAGACCACAGATGTGATTAAGGTTAAGGTCCTTGAGACAGGGAGATTATTCTAGATTATGTGGGTGCCCCCAGTTTAATTACATGAGTCCTTAAAAGTTGATATAAGAGAAGGTAGAAGAGGTTCAAATTATTGCAATGAGAAAAGAACTCACTTTTATTTTGATTTTCTTTGAGTCAGAGTCTCTCTGTCACCCAGGCTAGAGTGCTGTGGCATACTCACAGCCACCACAGCCTCGACCTGCTGGACTCAGGCGATAATTCCACCTCAGCCTTCTGAGTAGCTGGAACTACAGGCATGCAGCACCTTGCCTGGCTAATTTTTTTTTTTTTTTTTTTATTGTAGAGACGAGGTCTCACCATGTTGCTCAGGCTGGTCTCAAACCCCTGAGCTCAGTCAATCCTCTTGCCTCAAAGTGGTGGGATGACAGGTGTGAGCCACTGCACCCAGCAGAACTCATTTTGAAAGTAGAAAAAAGAAGCCACTTGGCAAGTAGTGTTATAAAGCTAGAAACGGCCCTCAGGTTACAGCCAGCAAGATAAAAGGACCTCAATCCTATAAGCACAGGGAACTGAACACAAATAAGCAAGGGATCCTCTTCCAGTGCCTTTGGAAAAGAAACATAGCTCTGCCAAGGCCTTAATTTTAGCCCAGTGAGACCTGTGCTAGACTTTTCGCTGACCGTAATAGTAAATCTGCATTGTTTAAGCTGCTAAATATGTGGTGATCTATTATTGCAGCAATAGAAAACTAACACACTCAACAAAGAGATGTTTAAGACCCTAAAATAAGATAATAGCATACTATATGTGCATACCATATCCGCAAAATGATTATTGCAATTTTTAAAAAAATTATTTTATTTTATTTTAAAGATGTGGGGTACAATTTAGGATTAGGCATACAAGTGGTCATCATACAGGTAAAATTTCAACCTTCCTTTGATCCCCACTTCACCTGGTTTGAGATCAGGTACATTTTTTTAAACCACAAATGGAGGACATTTCCAAGGTCAAGATGGAGTAACAGGAATCAGACATACTCCCACCTGAAACAATCAGAAATCAAAATAACTTTTTAAAAAATTGAAAAAATTGTTCTCCAGACATTAGACACTAAATAACAAAAGATAAGGAATAACAAAGGATAGAGGTAACTGAGAGATGGAAAGAACTGTGACTGCCCCAGCTTAGTATTGAGAAAGTTTCCAGGCTATGGAACAAGGACTGGAAATGGAAACAGAGTCTTTGAACTGAGAAAGAGCTGAGAATCCAAGAGGAAAAATGTGTTTAGAGTTCTCAAGTCTGAATATCAGAGATGAGAAAGAGGCACACAGAGAGAACACCCAAGGTCTGTAAAGGATCTACCTTAACTATTCAACATAATATTGATCAGTGCATGTATATGAGCAAACTACACAAGGAATTATACATTTATAGCCATTAGTCTTATCTAATTTTGTAGGATGATTTCTATTTCCCTTAAAAATTTCATTACTAATAATGATGTATGTGGCAAAGATATCATGAGAATGCTTCCCCATTCTTGAGAGGTGCCATATATAATATGTATATATGTAGAAATAACCAATATACTCTCCAAGTTTCATCAATTTACCTTCTACAAATTTTTACAAATGTTTATAGGTGAAGAGTAAATACACAGATAAGTGAGACGCCTTAACAAAGGTATTTTGGAAAGAAAGACTTTTTCATTATATATATTAAAGTATATATTGAAGTGTTCTTCTGAGATACTGCTAAAAATTCTTTTGCAGTAATAGGCTCCAAAGACAGTGACAAAATTAAAATATTCTAGCCTTTAGTACAAATATGTGGAAGTCTCAAAAGTTTCACTAAACTTGTCTCCAAAATGTCCCAGGCAAGATTTCACCAGAATTATATTCAGGAATAACTTTCCACCACTCAAAAGTGATAGAGCAGATTGTAAAATATCTTGCCTTTGCTTCCTCAAACCACATCTGAATTTTGTGCTATCATATATAAGGAAAAAAATATACAAAAGGGACTTTATAGAAGTATAACTGTGACCTTTCTCTACTGTTTTATTTTTGTTTACATTTATAGTAAACCATCTCAAGGCGTGGAGCTTTCTGGGAATCTTAATTCTATTAGCTCTTATTAGTTTAGAGAAAAACACATAGAGTCCAACTCTCATATTTGCAGAGCAAAGACACGGTAGCTTGCCTGAGATTCATTGGAAACTTACACTGTACCTTGTTGTTTCCATAGAACTGAGCGGTCTGAAAAGTCATTTGGTCTTCTTAGCAGCAAGACAAATTGGAAATCAGATGACTCTACCTAATCACAATTTTAAAGCCCACTTTATGACTAGGATCGTCTCATATCTATAGCCCTAGCGAGTATGAATGTCAGCCAGGTTGAGTTTGTTTATAGATAGTAACAGGTAGGAACTCAGATAAGGTTTCAGGTGCAGAGGTAATGAAGCTGCTCTTCTGGGCATAATAAGCTTGTGTGGGACTCTTTCGTGGTGTTGGCAATATCTTAAAAATCGCATTTTGTCTTCTGAAATAAGTATAGATTTCCTTATGTAATCGTGACTCTTTTTGTTTATTATTGTTTGTTTTTTGCTTAATAGTGAGGTAGTTTGAAGTTAAAAACTGATACTGTACTTATCAAATCTTAATTTTCAGTAAAGGAAATGAGAAGAATTAAGTCTTTATGTAAACTATATCTATTTATTTATCTATTAAATGCCAGTATCATGTTTAGAAAGAGATCTTATTGAAATAATTGTTTCTCAAAGTTTTTTCATATCCTTAAAAAGCCCAACTATACAACATAATAGTATTTATATAATAAATAATAAAATAAAATTAACCTCGGTCCTTTTTTGGGTTATGTGGACGGAGTAGATTTGATGTAAGCATTCATAATTATGGTAATACATTCATGCATGCTTTCAACAAACACATGTTTAAACTATGTTGGCTGCTTTTTCCAACCTCAAATACCTTATAATTTAGGGAAAGATATAGACAAGTAGAGTCACAATTACTAAAAATAAAGCATAAAAAGATAATTTCTAAGATAGAAATATCCTCGAGATTCTAAGAGGACAGAAAAGAGCATATTAATGAGCCTGGAAAAGGTTAAAGAAGGCCTAGCACAAGAGGCCACGCTTAAGAAAGATCTTTACATTTGTAGTACTGTCTGGGACAGAGTTCTCAACTCAGCTGGTACTG
Source organism: Tarsius wallacei (assembly GCA_963574415.1). NCBI lineage: Eukaryota > Metazoa > Chordata > Mammalia > Primates > Tarsiidae > Tarsius > Tarsius wallacei. The sequence goes on along the minus strand of CAUYQG010114776.1, from coordinate 20,049 downwards.
CTTCCCCTGCGAGTGTGAGACCTATGTGGGATTGGAGTCGTCACAATGATTGGGCAGAGTGCTACATGCATTTGAGGACAAGGGCTGGGGACACAAGACATTCTGCCATGAGAGGAAATTCCTGCACAATGAAGACATGTCTTGCAATTCAATGAAATTTAATGTCTGAAAATTCTTATAGCTAAAAATCCAATGTAATTATCTGACATTTAATTTCAACTGTTTTATTTATAAACACAAAATATGTTTTGCACAGTGTACTCACTGAATTTTATAGAATTAAAACTACTGTGTAAATTGAGGGAAAAAAATTGGAACGCTTTTTTCTTTCTTTCTTTTTTTTTTTTTTTTTGAGTTGGAGTCTTACTCTGTCGCCCAGACTGGAGTGCAGTGGCAGGCTCACAGCCACCTCAGCCTCGACCTGCTGGGCTCTGGTGATCCTTCCGCCTCAGCCTTTCAAGTAGCTGGAACTACAGGTGCGCGCTACCACGCCCGGCTAATTTTTTGTTTATTTATTTATTGAAGAGATGAGGTCTCGCCAATTTGCTCAGGCGGGTCTCGAACCCGCGGGCTCAGGCAATCCACTCACCTCAGTCTCCCAAGGCTCGGGATTACAGGCTGAACCACCGAGCACGGCTGGAACGCTTTTTTCAAACTTTTCCAAGAGTAATCCATCAATCCATCAACAAAAGTACTACTCATGATATTGGTTAACCCAATGCAATACATTGTATCTATCTGCATGCGCAATTTACCTACTCTAATTGAGTCTCTATGTATATATGTATGCATGTGAGTAACTTTTTAAAAATGTGATAGTAAAAGAAAAACGTTTTGACAATATTAAATTCCAAATTGAAAATCCAAGTTTATTTATTAGTAATAGATGCAAGCATCTGACTACTTTATTATTATGCCTTCAAGTATAAATGAACCCAAACATTTATATATTAAAATATATATTGTTTTAAAATCTTTGTATTTCTCCCATAATTACTGTTAGTTTTATATAGACTCTAATTTTTACAAGTTAAAATTACAAACAGTAAAATACAAATTTTGAGTGTATATTTAGATGAGTTTTGATATATACGTACATCGTACATTCAATATTTCATCAAAATATAGAACATTTCTGTCACCCTACTCACCTCATGCCACTTTGTTGCCAATCTTCTCCCTTCTCCATCCTTAATGGCAGCCAGTGTTCTGATTTCTAATCCCATTAATCAATTTTGCCTGCTCTTGAATATCATACAAATGGAATCACAAGGAATGTACTCTTGTGTCTGAATCTACTCAATATAGTGTTTTTGAGGTTCATGCATTTTGCTTTGTGTCAGTAGTTTGCTGCTTTGGATTGCCGAGTGATATTCCTTTGTATAATGTGTAAGTTTGTGTGTACGTTTTGTGTGTAGATAGACGACATTATCCATACATTTTATTTCAGGATGGCAAAGGGAATCTTTCAAATATTTCTTATAAAGGGATTGGGAGTATTGGGTCTGATAGATTGAAGGCTACTGATATAGTGTTTAATAGAACAGGATTTATAAAAGAATGATCCAAGTTTAGAATGCAGTTCTAATTTTACTTGCTCTTTGACAATGAGTCATCTAACCTCTGTGAGCCTCGGTTTACTCTTCTTGTAAACTAGGGATTATAATAATTCCTACCTCATTGGGTTGGTTCAGAGATTAATTTAAGTAACTCAAGTAATGTATATATGCCTGACATGCAGTTTTTTGAGCAGATATTATGATAGAAAATGACCCAGTGTTTGGATAACCTTTGGAATCAGACTCTATCTCTGATTGTATCTATCTCCAATTAAATAAGCCTACTGATTCTACCTAAACTGGCCACTGGTAGAATTTCGCTCCTTTCCCAGCAGAAAGTTTACCTGTATCAAGTGATTGCCTCATTCCAGTATAACATGGTAGCTGCTACTCAGAGCACATTTTTGAAAGGAGATATTCCTCCTCTTATGAGCTGAACTGGAGACCAACATGAGTCTTAGAGAAGAGAATATAAGCCTAGGCTAAAAGTTACAAAGGCATCTCTGGGACTCAAAGGTGACAGGACCAGCTCCACCAACCACATGACCACACAGGGATTTGGAACTAAGGCCAAACTAGCTGTGAATAATTCTTTTGTCTGATGTGACCTCTGAAGTATATGTATCACCAGGGTCAAAGTCAAGACTGACTTTCTGATGCCAAAATAAGAACAATTTTGTCTCTTTCTAGATTAGTGGCTTTTATATAAATATCACAGATTTACTAAATATGAATAAAAACAGAAGGTTTAAAGCCACTTATCATTACCTTAAAAGGAAACAACAACAACAAAAATATTTCAGTTAAATCTTACAGAAAGGAAAGTTAAGATTATAGTTTTTTTAAAAATCACTCCAGGCAGACAACTGTACAATTTGGTAGGGTAGAGGCGCTGAACTTTATCCCAAGAACTTGAGGTCTTGGAAATCTGAGCCTGTTCTTATCAGTCACAAAGAGAGTCACAACTTACATGACTTACTGCTTCAGAACATCCTAGAAAGTGGTCTTCAGACATTCTTTTTGTACTAGGTCACTTGAATCTAGCTTGACTTTTCTGGCAAGGGGTATGGTAGGCAGGGTTCAAGTAATCTAATCGCACTCAGATGGTTACCACTGTTTAGAGATTGCAGTGACTAAACTGAGCAGGGAATCAGAGGTTGAGACTCCCAGAGAAAAAAGAGCCCATTATACCCCTCTAAAACGTGATTAATAGCTCATTGCCCACATAGGTGCTTAACTTTGTAGAACTGTACATACATTCCAGAAACTATTGCAGAGTTTTATTTCAAAGGTCTAAAGATGTGAACTACTTTACAGCATGATTGACAAACTCCAGCATGCATTGGAATCGCATGGTTAGCTTGTTAAAACATGGATTGTTGAGCCCCACTCCTAGACTTTATTATTATTTTTTGGGTGGGGCTCAAGAAATGAAAATTTAATAAAAGTAATGCTGATGCTACTGGTGTGGGAACCCATGCTTTGAGAACCACTGCTTAGAGGAATATCTGTGGGCCAAAGAAAGTCTTATTACAATGTGACTTTTCCCCAGATACATCTAGGACCTGGGAGAAGGGAGCTATCCTGTGGATCCCTTACCAAATCAGAGCCCCTTGGAGAAGGTAGACTTTCTGATCCTGGCTAAATTCCAACCAGAAAAAGACCTACTCTGCCCTCAAGCTCTCATGATACTAAACACCTTGCCTCCCAGTTTCATCTGTTCCAGGATTCCTGCTTTAACTAGGTGCTACAAGTCACCTCCAGAAAATCACCAAATTTTCTATCTGGGCCTCTGCACCAAGTTATCAGTCGGGCTCTGACTCTGTATAACTTGGTTTTCAATATTCCCACCACTTCTGGGATTCCTTATTTAGAGCCAGGATAATTATTTTGAAGAGACCATTTTTCCATGGATATATCTTAAACTGAATTCGCTAAACACAGAAAATAAGAACAATTCAAAGCATTACGTCTTTACAGAAGATGAGAAAAAGTAATGCATATGCTCTTTGAAACCATTTGTTTCTTGAATTAATCAACGGGAAGGTAAGATAAAGTAAGTTTTTTTTGTTGTTGTACATTTGTTATTTAGGATGATGTAAAATACCTCTTTTTATTCTTCAAAACTTCTCTACTTCATATAAAAAATATGTACATCAAAACAATGAATCTCCCTCAGGATAAACATTTATTCATAATTTTAATTTAGAAGGAAAATATAATCAAAATCATAGGTGTTATTACAGTATTTTTTCTTCTTACATTAAGCTGGAATTGCTTAAACTAAATTGTACCATCATCTACACAAGTGACAATCTGCATTAAAGAACAAATTCCATTTGCTTTGGGACAAAATGAAACAATCAGTAATTCTTAGAACTCACTTGATCTTTTCTGCCCTTCTTATCTTGGAAGACACTTAAGGATAATGTTTACCTTTCTTTTGTTATTACCTGGAACCTATGTTTCACCTTTCAGGGTGGAAGCTACATCTGCCAAGATTAAAATTCACTTGATCTTTAGGCCTTTTGTAACGTTGGCAAAGGTAATTTCCTGATTCCTAGCATTAAAAGCCAATGAGGCTACTGAAGCAGATACATATGGGTTGAATTTCCTTTCAAAAATAAATATTGGTTTAAATCTTAAATGGGAAAGGGCCAGGCCAAATGCATTACACTAGACTCCTGCAACAAATGATGAAACTACCCAACATTTCCCTGTTCCCTTTCATACTCTGAATAACAAATCACCTCCTGAACAAAGAACGGTATATTTGATTCTTTCACAAAGAATCTGGAATATGTCACTGTCCTTTAAATGGAGAATGGACTCTTTTATGACCAAAGGAAGCTACTGAGCACACAATAGACATTTACATTTGATTTATTTCGCAAGGACAGGACAGGGCCAATCTGAGAAGTTATTGATCCTGACATGAAAAAAAAGTTGTAAGTCCCTAGCCTTGTAACTCAAGCAGCTGTATAAATCTTTGAGCAGACTACAGGATGGATTTTAAAACAAAAAATAGTTTTCATTTTAGAGAAAATAACAGCCCCAAAACATAGAAGATCTCCTAAGTTACTATGATAGCTCGTGCTGCATTTTTCAGTGTTGGGTTCATTAACTCAACAATTTAGGATTTTCAGACTGAAATTATGTTTTCTGTTTCACTTCCAGCTAACTTTCTTTCTCTGATGTTGTCCTGAAGATGGTTAGGGAAAACTGAGAGATTTGAAACAATAATTACTGAAGGAAGATTTTTTTTCTTGTCAAAAATTTACACAATCATTTCTCCCATCCAAGTACTAACCAGGCCTGACCCTGCTTAGCTTCCGAGATCAGATGAGACGGGCATGTTCAGAGTGTTATGGCCACAGACTATACCATCATTTCTACCCTTAAATTTTCTACTCTCAGTCCACACTACCCATTCACTCGCCCAGTATAGTTCATATAGCGATGCATACAAGAAACTTTTGATCTTCCCTTACTCACACCCCAACCAGTTTTCCCTACTCTGCTGATGTTCAGGGAAAAGAAGGCAAGATTCGGAACAGAGTGGACCACATTCAGACTCTGGCTCTGCTGCTGACTAGCAAGGTGACATTGCCCAAATCACTGTGCTGGAAGGAACAAGTTAGACAATGTCTTCGCCCTTTTCTTATGAATACAAAATGCTATATATACTTCTTGTTACTGCTACCAACAATGTCCTGTACTTCTGATGAGAGTTGTAGCAGAGAAACTGAATCTACGGCCTTTTGAGCCATGGTAAAGAAAGAATCATAGAAAGTTACAAGTGGATTATTTATTTCTACTAGTGGAGAAACTGAGACATGGAGATTTTAAATCACTTACCAAGCGATTTTAAATCACTTACTGTCAGATACTCTACTGCATTCTCTCCCAGCTAACTGGTTTCGTGGCAGAACAAACACAGAAGAGGAATAAATCACTGAAAAATAAGAAAGAGGATAATGTGGAAGGAGTAATAGAACATAGCAAATAACCCAGGGTTATCAGTACTATAGAGATTGAAATACACCTAAGTACCCTAGGTGTATCAAGATAAAAGAGATTTGAGCTAGAATATGATGAAGGCAAGAAGAAATGGATGTTCACGTAGGATAGAGAGGATATGGAATGTGGCCTATGAGATGCAGATCTCATCTCCAAGACAGAAATAACAATAAGCTTTTGCAATGTTTTTACAAGTATTTCATTAGATTATCCTGTGATAGATGTGTGTTTGGAGGAAACCATCTTGATAAAGAGGAAGCAACTGAATCTATCCAATAATATCAAGAATAAGTTTGAAGCCGGGCTCGGTGGCTCAGCCTGTAATCCCACACCTTGGGAGGCTGAGGTGAGTGGATTGCCTGAGCCCACGGGTTTGAGACCCGCCTGGGCAGGCGAAACCTCATCTCTACAATAAATCAAAAAAATTAGCCGGGCGTGGTAGCGCGCGCCTGTAGTTCTGGCTACTTGGAAGGCTGAGGCGGAAGGATCGCTGGAGCCCAGCAGGTCAAGGCTGCGGTGGCCGGGAGCGGCCATTGCACTCCAGTCTGGGTGACAGAGTGAGACTCCAACTCAAAAAAAAAAAAAAAAAAAAGAATAAGTTTGGTACGTTGAATATAGATGTCACATATTCACTCTAGGAATCCAGTAGTCAGGCAAATCTCCTAACTTTTCCTCTGACATGCAAACTAAATAAGTCTGCTAGCCCTTTGAGAAGATTTTGCTACATCATAATATCTGAGAAAATAAGTCTCTCAAAGCAGATGGGACAATAAAATAGACCCTAATTCTCAACTATATTATACCCTTTTGGGACTTGACAAACCATTATTTGTATACCTGCTCTGCCACTTACTTTGAAATCCTGGGCGAGTTACTTAACCTCTCTGAGTCTCTATTTTCTCATCTGCAAGATGGAACTGATAAGAAACCCCTTTGCAGAGTTTGTGCAAATATTCAATAAAATTACACTGTAAAGCAGAGTGCCAGATATGAAGCTTCAGAAATGCCAGAGCCCTCTTCAAGCTTACAGTCTCAGAGAGGGGGAAAAAAAATCTGACCTTATATTTTCAGGCTATTATGTCAAAACTTTCCAAGCTGTGTTCTAGTTCATTATAAAGTAATTAAGAACTATGGCCAATTTGTAATATGATGTGTTGTTACAATGTAAAACACTGTATTAGGCACTTTTAATATTATTTTTCTTCATCCTCACCACAGACTTGTGAGCTGGTACTATTAATCCTACTTAAGATGAGGAAACTGAAGCTGAGAAAGGCTAAGCAATACTAGGTGACTAGGGGTAAAGTAGGGATTCCAACCCAGGTCTGAACAAAGAAAGCTACTTCAGTATCTTCTCGTCTTTACCCCCTTTTACAGGTCCCGCTGGATAACATATGAGTAGTGGATAAAACTTTTTTTTGATAGAACAGGATGTTACAAGTTTTAATTATGCTCCTGAACAAACATTCTCAGTTTCCCTTCAAAAACTAGTTTTACTTCTTTTCTCTGAGGTTGAGCTTCTTACATCTGGTCTTGACAAAGGAAAGCCTGCCACTGTATTTCAGCTTCTTCCACTTTCAGCTAGATTTTCTTCCCTAGATTGATGTGGGATCCTTATGAGGCAATCAACGCCAAAGACTTTTGTCAATTTTCCACTACCTTGGCTTAAATAAACACTTAATGTAAACGAGGGGCACGGGTAGGGGGCACACTCACTCACACAGATGCACTGTTGCACAGACACACACCTCACAAAGACACACTTTGTCATGGTTCACTTGGAAAAATTCAAATGAAAAAGGAGGAGGTGGATGAATAATAAAGCAAAGGAGAAAAGGGAACTAATTTAGAGATAATGAGTGCAAGACTGCCTCAGTAAAGAACAACTGTGTGTCATTAGGTGGCAAGCTTAGCCTTTGGGCAAGATTACACTTCGAAGCCCAGCTCCAATTACCTGTTTTTAAGCATAAGTGAAGGGGAAATATAAAAGAGGGGGGAAAATACTTATTCCCTCTAAACTTTAGTAACATTCAGAGAGAATTAACTATTACTCTCACAAAGAGGCTCTTTGGGCCATTGCAATTGTGAAAGGTAGGACTCCACCGTGCCCCTCTGAGACCATGCATTCGGTCATCAGATAGAACCCCATTTTGAACGGAGGAGCAGTGAAAGCCGTTCTCCATATTTGCATCTTGCTTCAACATCTGGGAATCTCAGACGCCTCTGAATAAAGCAGCAAGCCTCCATCTGAGGTGACCTGCTCGCAGTATGGGTCAGTTCATGAGAATGAGCCTCTTTTGCCACCAGGCCTAATGACAGGGTAGAAAAGCCTGCTGATGAGAAAGCTGTGAGCCTTGGACAATGCATACAAAAGCCTGGTTAAGGAGCACTTCCAAAGTCATTCCTTCCTCACCCCACCAGTGACCACTCTGCATAAAGGTAGGGGTGGAGTGGAAGGATAAAGATGATCAAGGAAAAGGAACCATAATAAGAGGTTTATCTCTGAATGACTCAAACTTCCCCCTTCCCAGATATCAACTCTATTACAACTGATTGCCTTATCTAATCCCAACTCAATTTGGGGGTAATTGTTGGCTTGCACAAAGGTAAGCAGGAGATATTCTTTTCACAGTTGCCTGCTTTTCTCAAGTGTCCAGCTTCCTAAAATCCCCTTTAAGAAGGATTACTCACATGTAAGTCAGCTTCCTTTTCTGATGGCATAACAACAGTGTTTCTTGTAATCTGGCCAAGTACAGGCTATTTCAAAAAACCGTGTAGCGAGCAGGTGTGTACTTCCTGCCTGCAGGTGAAATTAGCAGCTGCCCCTCAAATTCCAAAATATGTGTAAGCATTGCTTCCAGGGAGGATCGGGACTCATGTAAATTTCTGTACACCATTTCCCACAAGGAAAGACAAGTTTGAGAAGAAGCATGTCTCATATGGCCGGGACATGCTCATTCTCTCCCACTGTAGAAGGGTCAAGATAGTATCATCTTAGGAAGACTTCATTGTGTGACTGCATTTTTCAGCCTCAAATGACTGCAAAAAACATAGACCAATATTTTTTTTAAATTCAAGCTTCAAGTTAGCAGCAGGTTCTTCTACGTTATGGTAAACATATAGTTGTTTTGTGTTCATTACTTGTCTATGAAATAGAAGTTTCAAAATATGCTTTAGACTAGTGTGTCTCGAACTTTGGAGTCTGTCATAACCTTTTCTAGATCTTTGCAAAAATGAAAACAACAAAAAATAACAGAGGTACAGGCCTTACCTCACTGGGCCACTATCCTCTCTTAGTTCAATAAGTCATTCTAATACACACCAAAGTTTGAGAATTTCTAGCTTACATAATTCTAAGTACATGTGCTTTCTAACCACATCTTGTAATGAAATGATCCCTTAGGCATCCTAGCTGTATCCGTCTTCTCTAATTTTTTTCTCTCTATTTTATCTTAAAGATGTGAGGTGCAAGTCAGGATTAGGTACATAAGTGGTCTATGGACAGGTGAAGTTGGGGCCTCCCTCCCTGCCCCCACCCCCACAACTCCCTGCAAGGCAGTGTCCTGCTACTGCTGATCCCTCTACTGTAGTATTGTGATTAATGTTCAGTGTCTTCTTTAAAGCAGAAGCTCCCATTTGTCAAATAAGTCCTCCCTTAGTTCCATAACCTCATCAACCACAATAAAAATGGGGGAAAACAGACCAAAAAGAGACCAATCTTGCAAACGCTTTGCATCTATTGATACATGTCACTGATTGTGACTTCTATCTCCAGTACTAGTCATTCTTTCTGGCAATTGGGTCCCAGATAGTCAACTTCACCTGGGTATATGACAGATACCTGAAAAGCTTGTTAAAAAACAAACTTTTTATCACTCCCCTCCAAAGCCTACTCTTCCAACTTTATTCCCTATTTTAGGATATATATCAAAACAAACTTTTACTTTTTTTCCTCAAATGGGGAAAAAAATTTGCGGTTAAGACAGGTAGGCTAATTACTACATTTTTCCTAAACAGGTAAAGTTATGACCCAGGACACACAGGTAAAGGAAACAGCAGACCCATATCTCCACAACTTAGGAAAGGAAGGGAAAATAGTATGTGGAGAGTGTTTTATTATTAGAGAAAAGGAGCATTACCTCTTTTCATTCATACATGTAAAGAGAATATAAAAGAGGCTGGAATCAGATTTCTTAACTAACAATTTGAGTGACAAAGTAGCAATGTAAGCACTCCACTATTACACTAAATAAACTGATGCAAATATAGTAGGTAATACTTTATTCCCCCTAAAATATATGCATCATTTTATTTAAAAAAAAAAAAGAACTAGAAATATTGCTGGGCATAATGATTAACATTTTTGAATTCTAGGCATATTATTCTATAATACTATATTTAATCACTAATAACATTCCTATATAATTTCTATAAATATACTGCTTATTTTTAAAACTTCAAATGCTTTGTTTTATTGCCAGCGTCTGCCCTCCCAGACTATTAAAAAAACATTCAACTTAAATACTCTCAGTAGGAAAAACTTCCCAGGAATATAGAGTACTTCATTTTACAGCTCACAAAATTTACAAAGCTGGCACTTATAACAACTAATGATAGCCCCCTGAAAAGAAATTGGTACACAGTGTTCTCAGTCTTCATAAGAGCAAAATATTGGTTGTGTGCCTGCAAAACAGACATAATTAACTGAATACTCATGGAGATTTAGACACGAGACATCCATGGGTCCAAAAATCCTTTTGTAAACATGAGGATCAAATCTGAATGCATTTTTAAAGTAGTATCTATTCTCCCTGGGGCCTAAGTCTCTCACTGGGAGCTGGTTGGACACTTCAAAAATCATATTCAGATCTTTTAAACATCTAAATACCCAAAGATATTATGATTAATCTGCCTGGCCATTTAGTCTGAGAGGAAAGACAAGAAGAAAAAAAAAAAAACTATCTATCAAATGTCAGCTATGTGCCATATGTTTTTGTTTACTTATCTCATTGGACCTCACAATGCCCCTGCTGTGGGAATGTTATTAATCCCAGCTTGACAGGTGGAGAAACCAAGTCTTGATGAAGGCAGGTAACTTGCCCAAGGTTGCACAGTTGATGGCAAAGCTGACACTCAAATTCACATTTTTATGACCCTAAAGTCTACATTGCTTCTTTGACATGATTCCCATGCATTAGAATTTTTTTGATTACTTGTTTTTTAAACTTAGCATTACTCTGTTTTCTTTCCTCTTTGAATCTTTCTGAATCTTGTCATTCAAACATCATTTCTATTCAATTTATCATTAACAAAAGCATGGAAAACCATTTACACTGAAATATGTGCCCCCCCGATTAAATTAATGGTACTTTATGCTATTAAAAGCAGCCCAGTTGTGAGATGTTTTCACATGTGCGACCACATTTTTACTTCACTACAGAAAGAAGAGACTAAGGGTGCAAAGTGTCCCTCAAAAAGAACAGAAAAGTTAAGCAGTAACGAAGGAATGGAATCAACATGCTGATCACTCTAGAAGCACCTGTTTTTATTTTCCTAACAACCTTGCAAGTAGTACACAGTATATCTGTTTTATAGATAAGTAAGTAATTCAGAGCTCAGAGTGATATAAATGATTGATAGTGTCAGGATTTGAATCTTGTTTTTTCTTTCTCCAAAACCCTTCTCCTCCTATTATGTTATCTTGCTCCTAAACTATGTTCAACCCAAAAAAGACACATACAAGAAAAAAAATTCATGTCTTAAAAATACTCTAGACTTTTTAGGCTAACCTTAACTCCCTCAAAACCTCTATGATTCTCCCATTGCCCTTTCCTAATTTGAAAATTGTGTCCTGTACATTTGCCACATGCTTCAGGGTCTGAGGAAGTAAGTAGCACATTATTTCTACCCTAAGGAGCTTATACTCTAGGAAGGAAGAAAAAGATTGCCATTGAATGGACTCTAATGTCTTAAATCACACATTTAAATAAATGCTGAGTAAATTAAAATATGAAATTCAAAACAAAATATAGACTAGAAAAAAACATGCCTAGCTAATCTTAAAATGAGGAGAACTTACATAAGCATAAAACAATGAGGTACACAAAGAGCAAAACAGTACAATAGATTTGATGAGTTTCCTTTTCTGTTATAGTTCATCCTTTCATAGATTCTCTTTCCATAATCTTTGTCAGTTTTTTCCAATGGAATGCTCTTTTCCTTGATGATTTGTAAGAGATCTTGCTATTTTAAGGACCCTTGCATTTTGTATGCCATTTGTCTTGGAAGTGCCTTTTCCTAGATAGCCATTTGCTTTTGAATTTTGATCCTGGGTTTAGCAATTGGATCTTTAATGTTTATGTTATATTTAATCTTTTATATTATTACTTCTTTATTTGCTTTATTATTTTTACTTAGATAAGCCTATCTAATTTTGGTATTAGATAATTATCTCTGACATTTTTAAAGTATGTATAAGAACTTTTTTACATTTAACATTCGAATTCATCTGAAAGTCATTTTGGTATATATTGGAAGGTATGAATCTAACTTAAATATTGTAAAGCAATTACAGCATTCACAACTATTGCACAAAATGTAATTTTCTCATTGATTTTAATAGCCATCAGTGTTTATGTTCAATGCTTGTATATAGCAAAATTTCTTAGCTTTCCAGTCTGTTCCATTGGCAACCTCCAGTTCTTCCTTTTCCTCTTTTTCTTTCCATTCTTCCTTCACCTTCTTTTCCTCTCCTTTCCTTCCTTTTAATTGCCTCACACCATTGAATGTTTTTGAGCTGTAGAGTAACATAAGTAGTTCTGATCTTTAGAATTAAGACTTGTACCGGTAACAGAAAAGAGAACAGTTACAACCATCTGGTTTAGGGGAGCAGTGGAATAGAAAGGAGGGGGACAGATGTGAGACACTCTGGAAAGAGAAACTGCTTGATGGAGAACTTACGTACAGGCAGGACATAACAGGAAAAAGGGACAGCCAAAATACCCCACAGACATGAATGCAGTTGATGGGATAGGTGGTGGCATTATTAGTGAGAAATAAAGTAGCCCAGAAGAAGAAAGGAAGCAGGAAGAAGAGATATTGAAATCTGGAAGGGACTGATGATTGACCTCCGCCTTACAATCCTAAATGAATAAATCCTAACCTGCACCTATAACATTGAGAATGGTGCCCTATCAACAGATAAAGTAACATTCAAGATATAAAAGAAAAGCTTGCTATGCCTCTAACCTAACTGAAAAACCATTAAATTAGTAAGAAAATAAATACCCACACACTCTGAGAAAATCCCAATGTCATTTTACTCCCCTGAATGAAAAAAAGATACAAAGAGAATGAAAATAGATACAATGAGACAAAATGCATGTTCCAGATTATAATATTACAGATTTCAGTTTTATTTTTTTTTCTTTCTGTGAAACAAAAAATACCATGAAACAAACAAAAGTAGCTGTTTTGAACATCATGGAGTTTTTCTTTTGCTTCTCTTATTTCATGATATGCTACAGGCTCTACAGGAATTATTTCTCTTGAGAGACTGGTGAAGCCGTTAAGATGATCAGGACCCTGTGTGGAAAAGGGGCATCTTTTCAGGCTTCCACATCATTCACTTCCACCTGCATGCTCTACTTCTTGGGTCCCTTACACATCACCGAATTCAATACTCTTCTGCGAGGTCTCTCCATTGAACAGTCGCAAAGCAAGAGGAAGGATAAACTGGGATCAAGGACAACAGGGAAGGATAAAGGCTTGACTAACTAAGGCTTTGGGTTGGATGAAACTGTTATCTCTATTTGGTGAACCAGATGTTAACATTCCATGCTCATTCAGAGAGAGTTCTTTGATTGATTTGACAAAGGTTTTGAGGAATGTAATTCATTGGTATGAAGTCTTTGTCATGGTTCAGTAACCACTAAGCTCTCTTCATTGTGTAATCCTGGGCAACACCTATCTATGCAATAGTCCCTGATTTATTACAGTAGCATTGATTTGCCTCTAACAGGAAATTTTTTTATTTACACATGGGGACATGGATAAGAATATAAGCTTTCTATTTTTATTTTCTTCATTTCCATTCTCCGGTATTGACAAATTTGTCTACTCTTCTTCATTTCCATTCTCTGGTATTGATAAATTTGTCTACTCTTGCATGACTTTCTTTCTTTCTCCTCCCTTTTTTACAATCCTCGCCCATTCTCTCTCTCTCTCTCTCTCTCTGTCTTTCTCTCTCTCTCTCTCTCTCTCTCTCTATATATATATATATATATATATATATTCTCTCTCTCTCTCTCTCTCTATATATATATATATATATGTATATATATATATATATTCCTTCCAGGCCCTATTTATTGTTTTTCTGAGGACTTCCACATCATTCACTTCCACCTGCATGAATATCATGAAATAAGAGAAGCAAAATAGTACTCTGTGATGTTCAAAACAGCTACTTTTATTTTTCTGGGGAATAGCTTCCACGGTTAAAATTCCCCTTGATCCCTCTCAACCTTCAATTAGATTTGAGGAAGTGATTATTTCCCTTTATGTCCTTCTTTTAAACTCCTCCATTTGAATAAAAGAGTTAGTTAGGTTTTAGCACCTGGAATTTGGCATTTTGCATATGTGTGTGTGTGTATGTGTAATATATTTAATTTCTGTTTGGTTTTTCTCTCCACTCACTGTCTGATTTCTCCTCCCACTTTCCTTAGGTATTATGACAAAGAAGAAGGAAAGTGGGAGGAGAAATCAGACAGTGAGTGGAGAGGAAAACCAAATAGAAATTAAATATATTACACATACAGTGGTGCCAGCTTTGTTTTTAATTAACCATGTGACCTTGAACCAATGCTTTGGCCTTTCTGGTGGTATTAATTAAGGTGATGAGACTTTTTCATTTCCATCTATTATTTTAAGTCAAGCAATATTAAAAGGCATTGTCAAGTCAACAAATGCACCCTAATTTTTAACAACTTGCTGTGAGTCAATAAATGAATGAGAGCTGCACTGTTCAATATAATAATAACTAGCAATATGTGGGTATTTTAGTGTAAATAACATAAAGGTAATAAAATAATTTAAAAGAAACCATCTAAAAAATCCAATTTCTCAGCTGCACTAACCACATTTCAAGTGCTCAAAAGCTACATTTGGCCAGTGATTACCATATTGGACAGTGCAGTTTATAGGACATTTGCCCATCATAGAAAATTCTGTTGGACAGCAATTAGAACAGGCTTGTATGCATAAACCACCATGCAAAAAACAGACAACAGAAATGACAATCCTTGCCTTCAAGAATCTTGTAATTTGGAAAAATCATCAAATATATTTGCAATGTTTTTAAAAAATATATTATTCAAGCCACCATTACAGATGATGTAAATATCTAGTGTATGGCCTGCTTTCTTATCAGACCTCCTTTATCTTCGTTTTCCACATCTGTAAAATGAGGAGATTATACTAGAATATGTCTATATTTCCATCTGATTTTAACTGACTAAGATTTTATGATTCTACAGAATTTATCTTTAGTCACGATTTAGACAATAATCTTTAAGGAAATTGCAGAATTTAAGCTGGGACTTAAAAGATGTCTGAGGTTGGGATAAGCAGAAAAAATGAAAAGATGGCTAATGTAGAGGATGGTGAATTAAAGGCAGAAAGTGCTGAAACAGGTTTAAGGTCACCCAAGATGTTCCTTTGACACTGATCATTTTAAGAAAGACTAAATGATCATAAGTCAGAAATGGGGCTTTCTACTTAGGCTACAAAGTTGACCTTTAAAGTCCTATTCAACCTTAAGTATCTTCAGTTATGAAAGTATGAATTGGTATATATGTGTGACTGTGGTGAGAGTGGTGGGCATATGATTAGAGGGGGCTGGAATTATTAATTAGATTATGGCATGAAAATCCATTAAAAGTTAGCTTGGATCTCTTCCCAAGTAGGGTTGGGGAAGGGGGATAGAGGAGGGAACCATGGAGGAATACAACTGGTGCAATCTCAAACACAAGAAATGTAAGAAAATCATTAAGGTGTCTCTAACCTTTTGAGGAATTATAATAACATTGACTCTATGGAATTACTGCAGCTTCCTCTGATAAACCTAGAGTTTTTCTTAGACTAGATTGGTTCAGAATCTTCTGAAGCCCTGATCTCTGGGCTGAAACTATGCTCAAGTCATTTCAGAGAGAAAAATAGTGTACTTTCCCAAGGACAAAGAATATGTTCCCTGCCCACTTAGAAGGATGTTCTTTCAACATGTCCACTTCTTGGTGAAAAGGAGTTTCAGAAGTCTGTAATCTCATCAAAGGAAGCCTAGTGGCAGAGACATTCTCCACAGGGGAAGTTAATCAGTAAGACTTCCTTTTCTTTTCTTTCTAGGCTCTATTTATTGTTTTCCTGGGGACTAGCTCCCAGGGTATTGAAATTTCCCTTGATCCCTCTGAATCTGCAATTAGATTTGAGGAAGTGATGATTTCCCTTGTTTTCTTTCATTTAAACTTATCCGTTTGAATAAAAGGGTTAGTTAGGTCTTAGCACAATGCATGATCAACCTGGAATTTGGCATTTTGCAGTCTTGGATACTGGTCTAAAAGGCTCTGGATGCAGAGACCTCCAAAACGATTGCCTTCATTTAGCAAATTTTCCTTCAGGACGTAGCAAATAGTCCTGGACACAAAGTAATCTGATGCCCTGAGGATGTATCATGAATCTTCAAGAATAAGAGCCATACAGAGTGGGCTCTATCCCAGCTAACTAATTCAAAGCTGAAACTCTTCATCCCAAAAGGAAGAGGGACTGTGGTAAGCCTTAGGAATATAAGCAAGTCTATCAGAGAGATACTTAAGTCCGCACATTCCACAAATTCACAGGGAAGTCCTAATGATCCTTTTTCTTCTTGTACTAAAAAATGTGGCAATCCTGGCCTCCTTTTCTTTTTTCCTTATTGTCTCAACTAGCCAGAGAGACCTAGAAATACTCCTCCCCAAAGAAAATAGGATATCAATGACTTCTCAGCTAAACATAGTGCATGCTTAGTATGTAAGTCACAGTTTCCCTACCCTCACCCTGGAGATTTAAACTGGATGTCATTTTTAGGAGTCATGAAATAGGTCGCTAGAAACTGATATAAAAAAAGAGAAACATCTGAGCTTACCCTTTTAAATTAAAGGACTCTGGTTCTAAATATTATTTTGATAAACTGGTACTGCACAATAGACATTTTGACACTCCTTTTAGGCCAACAGTTGACTAAGTCATCACTTTCTCTAGTCAGCAAGGAAGTGGTTGCCCAGAATTATGGCAATGCACATTCTGTTCCTTACTATAAATAAAACATGGAATTGTATTGCTTCTGACATGAGTTATCCTGCTACCTGCTATAATGTCAGTTATATTACAACACAGTTAACCGAAACAAATCAGACATTGTGTGGCTTCAAAGGTCTTTTTATTTTGCTTTTCCAACTCCCACTTAGGGAAAGCAGTAGCTGAAACCTGAGAAGTAGAAGTGCCTCTGAGTTGGTCTACAGAGACCGCCCACTTAATTATAATCTTTATAACCGCACTGAGGGAATGTAACACTATCCCAGTCACACAATAATGTTAGCAGTAGTCAACTGATAAAGTTTCCTTTCCTATTTCTTACAGGTTCCCTAATGCTAGAAAGGTACTTTGTCTTGTGTACATTTTTTAAAACAATGCTTTTAAGACATATTTAAATACTTCTATTTACAAGCACCAGAAAACAGCTGTTCAGTTTCAAGTTATAGATCTTAGAGGATGCCAGGGAAATAAACACTGAACCTCATAATGATTCTCATAAACAGTTGAATTTATCTCTTGGCAACTTTTCACAACACCTTCAGCAAACAGGGCGCCCATGCATGAAAAAGAAATAATTAGGCACATGCCCTTAAGTGACAGGCTTCAGCATGCACGAGAAAGGCAGCCTATTTATTCTCCCACTCCCTGCTGTCCGCCAACCCCCCTTCACTCTCAGTGCCATTTGAAAAATCAATCAGTATACAGGTTCAAACAAATTTCACTCCCTCCAGAAACTCTTTTTTGCACCTTAGAATGAAGTTTCCCTCCTGGAAAAGCCTCTAAATATTCTCTCCAAATGCATTGTGAGCTTGTGGTGATGATAATACAAAGTCATTCTCTTGCTTATTCAAACAAAAGATGTGGTCTTCTAAGAGTTCTTTCTAGCACTTTTTGGGGGTGGTCACTATTACCTTCTGGATTAAAAAATGTCATGAAGCCCTGCACATATCAACAGACATTGTATGTGGGAAATCAGTAATTAGGCAGAGAATCTCTGAGTTCCAGGTAGTGGCCTCACTTGCTAGAGAACAACCAACTACAGACAAACAAGTAATTCTCCAATCATTCTAGTTTCTAAATTAAATATAGAAGTGTTGATACATGATTTGCAGAAGAGTTCTCCCACTTAAGTGGAACTCATTGTCCTGGAAGTATCAAATGACACAAAATTCTATACTAGTGCTATAGCCAGACTTATCAGGTTTTCTCTCACCCAAATTAGCACCAATGTCAGTGAGACATGGGGAATAACAAATGGGGGAAGTGCGTGGAGGTGGGCTCCAGCTGACCTGTGCTCCCTTTGGTAGGAAAGAGAGTCAGTTTTTAGGGTACTTAAGAATTTTCTAGGAAATCCGTGAATTATTTTGAATACACATTTGCTACCCCAAAGTCCCTAGACCTAGTGTTAAAACATTCTGTAAAGAGTGTTTTCTAATATTTCCTTGATATATTAAGATTCCTCACTTTGGGTTAACATGGATGGTCCTGATATATACTACAGTGACCATCTTATTGATGAAATAGCCACTAGCCAGTGTTTGGATCCTCCATCACATCGTTTGGAGACTGAATCCCAGCTAAAGGTGCGTCTTAGCTAAAGGTGAGTCTCTGCTGCTCATGCCAAACACTTTGTCCTTCTGGTGTTTTCATCATGATTACACCCAGTGAGGTAAGTGATAGTATCCAATTTTTGTGGATAATGAGCTATGACTTATAAAGAATAAGTGCTCTGTCCAAGGTCACCTAACTATTAGGTGTCAGAACTAGCTATGCTCCTCCAATTTAATGCTATGACCATTACCCTACAAAGGCTTCAAAATACTATACTAGATAGATTATATTGTTCCTGGCACATGATAAATAACCAATATATGTTATTACACATATACTCGATGTTAATGTTTCTTATTCTTTCTCCTTTTACCGCCCTGTTTTGATTTTTTATAAATTTACATTACATCAGCTTTTAGATGATAAGCAGGAAATTATTCTACAAAAAAGTGCTAATCTCATTATTAACAATAAAACAGTGCTTACTTGAGATTTATTAAGGCCCTAAAAAGTGTGTCATTATCTTGGTATGTGGTATTCCTATGCCCACAACTATACTTATATAGGCACAAATGGGCTCAGAAAACTTACATGACCTGGCCACAGTAAGTGGTGAAATACGGGGCTTGGGCTCACCAAAGGTGGCATTACTTAAGGTGCTGTTTGTATTTGTATCTTACAAGTTTATGTGGCTATGTAAGTGATTCCATTATCTACAATAATGAAATTAGGAAAAGAAGTTGTTCTGATTAAGTAAAATTATGAGTTTAATTTTGGTCTGTTCATTTTAAGGTAATGATTGGACAATCCAATAGAAATGTCACGTAGGGCATTAAGAAGACATCAAAGAGAGGGCAACAGAACACCTTTGAGACCTATACTGAGATCAAGTTGAAGCTTTAAGACGCTATTAATTTTTAATGTGCAACATTTATTGAAAATTAAATTTAAAAACAGAGACCCTTAGAGAATATTCCAAGTTATGGAAATGGTGGGAAAGGGAATATTTCTTTAGTACCTACAATCTGTCGTATATTACCTCATTATTTCCCCACAGAACACTTGTAGGTAGACATAATTTTTCCCATTTACAGAACAGACAATTAATGTTGACCACAGTTGAGACCAAAGATATTTGTGCTTTATCATAATAATATAGATTATTATATAGATTAATAAATAGCGATATATAATATCTCCAAAACACACCATCTTTCTCCTACGTTCTTTTACTCTGAAGAATGAAGATGGGATAACAAAGGAGGCAGAAGAGAATAATGAGAAACATAAGAAAAAAAGCACAAAAATACAAGGTAGCCCCCTCCCCCACCTTGGGAAGGTGAATCTTCTCCCTCCCTTCTCTTTCTCTCTCTAATTTATTTTTAAATAAACTACATTTTTTAAATCTAAAATGAAAAAAATACAAGGTCATGAAATTCAGGGAGGAGAGTTTCTGAGGGAGGAAGGGAGGCAGTGATTAACAGTGTCAGATGCTGCAGAGATGTTACAAAATGAAGATAATGAGTTACAGCCACACAGTATGATTTATCTACAGTTGGAGTGCCTCATGTGT
>CAUYQG010114771.1:0-22883 GCA_963574415.1 Tarsius wallacei | reverse complement strand
AGGGCAAGGGTGGTGGGATTAGCAGTAGTCAATATCTATCAGGGGATGGGGAGACACCCCTTATCAACAAGGGTGCCTGAACGATGCATATTTGTATACCTAACCCTTAACTGTACCCCACAATTTTAAAATAAAAAATATGTTTTAAAAAAAAAGGTAGTATATGTAAAAAAGCCATTTGAACATGCAAGGCCAGAGTCTGGGAGAGAAGTCTGGACTAGAGATACAAATTTGGGATTTCACAACATCTGGATGATTGAGACCACCAAGGGCATGGATATAGGCAGATTAGGGAAGAGGATCTTGCTGAGACTAGGGGACCCTAAGACCCTCCAGCATTAGGAGTTTGGAGAGAAGAGGAAGAGCCAGCAAAGAAGATTTGGGTTAAGTGACAAATCAAGAGAATGTGGTATTCTGGAAGCAAGGTAAAGATAGTATATCAAGGAGAAGAGAGAATGATAACCCACTACAAATTCTGCAGATAGATCAAGTCAGATGAGAACTAATAATTGGCCATTGAATTTAGCAACTTAGAGGTCATTATTTATCCTGATGAAAGCCAGTTTGGAAGGGGGCAAAGCTTATTTGGAATGAATCTAAGAGATTCGATGAATCTAAGAGAAAATTATAGGAGAGTAATAGGAGATGGCAATTTTAGACCTTTTCTAGGAATGTAATTTTAGAAAGGAACAAATAAATGGGGTAATTATGTGGTAGCTGGCAGATGACGTGGGAGATCGAATGTATAAACTGCTAAACATGGTGTCCGTCTTTTTGATAAATATTTGTTGTCTCCCTACTATGTGCCTAATACTGTAAAAAGTTTCATACATATAAAAATCAGTGAAGCTGGGTGCAGTGGTGCCCATCTGTAGTCCCAGCTCCTCAGGATGAGGTAGGAGCACTACTCTAGGGCAGGACTTTGAGGCCAGCCTGAGCAACATAGCAAAAAAAAAAATTTTTTTTCTTGAAAAAAAAAATTCTGTGATATTTGGCTCCTCTTTTTGAGCCACATACCTTCCAGTGAGGGCATCAGACATAAAACAACGTGCTGTGGAGCATCGATGGTGTGAAAGTAGCCCAGGCCACAGGTTCAGGGAAAGACTTGGAGAAGAAGGATGGTAGGTTGGACAGCATCTGAACTGAGTTTTGGGACTTATACCATCTGAATGTTAATGCTACCTGTTTCTCATTAATATAAGATACGGGGGAGAAACAAAATTTTCCTGTTTATTCCTGCCTTGGTCAAAAAAAATTTTTAAGCTTTTTGTGTCTTAATTTTCTTGATAGTAGCCTAGTTATTGATTTTGTTTTCACAATTCTTTTTGAACTTCTGGAAAACCCAGTAAGTATGTTTTGCAAACCCTCAGTATATCCAGTTATGAGCAAAGAACAGCTAAATGAATGGGACATGTGGTAGAATGGGACATGTTGAAGATACGTGGATGTGGTCAAAGAAGATGGGTACTCATTGACTTATTCATTGATTCATTTACTGTACTTATTATTTAAGGTAAGCTTTAGGCAAGGTCATGCAAAAGGTTAACTTGGAGATTGAATATAGGAAACAAAAAGGAACATGCATAAATGCAAAGGAATGGAATGAATGGTTCTGACCAGCTTTTAAAGTTAAAGGCCTAGAAAGATATTATAATGAAGTAAAAAGAAGTGGGCTTTAAAAATCACAACACACATGGTTCAGATATCACATCTACCAGTTACAAATTGAGTGATCTTGAGCAAGTTAATTACTGTAGTGAGTCTTCAATCGTTATCTTAGTTAGTATTTACACCACTCAAGGTTGTTATGAGAAATATGGTGCCCAGCAGAATATTCAGAAATAGCAGATACTCAAAAAAATGTTTTCTCACTATTGTGGTCTGGATGTTTGTTTTCCTCACAAATTTATGTTGAAAATCCTAATTCCTAAGGTGGTGATATTTGGAAATGGGACCTTTAGGAGGTGATTTAGGTTATGAGGATGAAGCCCTCATGAATGGGATGGATGCCATTATTAAAGAAAGGCTGGAGAAAGAGCCCGTGACCCTTCCACCATGTCAGGGCACAGTGAGAAGGTGCCATCTATGCAGCAGAATGTGTGCCCTCACCAGCACCAAATCTGCCAGCACCTTGATCTTGAACTTCACAGTGTCCAGAACTGTGAGAAGTAGATTTCTGTTATTTATAAGCCTCTAGTTTATGGTATTTTGTTATAGTTGCCCGAATAAACTAAGATATTAACTTTTCTCCCTTCTTTTTATTTAATTGGAACTTTCTCTTACTTCTTCCAGTTTATAAAGTTTGATAGTCATGCTGGCTTTTGAGATAAATAAATGCAAAGTTGTTGTCATCCCCCTCGCCGCTTTCTTCAGGAGCATTAAAAGTATCCCATGAACATTATGAATATGAGAGAAAAAAAACATCAGACAGCCAATATTCACTTAAACATGCTGAACACCAGCCATGCTGCATTCCCAACCAATACAAATACTTCCTGGAGTTTGTTTCGATAGCATAATAAACAGGATCATTCCAGTAGTTCTCTCCACTTTCAAACCATCTCACCCTTACCCTCCACTCCCCTGCTGGGCTTAATGACTTGCAGCTTCTCAGATAATAGCAAAGAGAAGTGCACAGGGATTGATGAGCAGCTCATCCGAGAAACAGGAGGGGTCAGGTAGAGGAGAATGTTTATGCTTGGAGTAATTGTGGGGAGCTGATTGTCTATTGTAGGAGACTTTATACACAGCTGTTTTACAGAAAGAAAGTTGGAGCAGTTCACAATTCAGGAGGAAAGTTGAAATATATACTGTAGTGCTGGCATTCCAATAAACTTTTTACCAATTATGAGAAAATTTGAGAAATAAGTCCAATGGGTTCAGAATCTGAATTGGATCTTATTTCTAGCATTGAAAAAAGATAACCTTGGGTTACCACAGTACTTGGCTCAATTCATGTTGAGAATTCCAAAAAAATAACTTTAAGAATTTCATTTTGGATATGGTAACCAAATATGAGACCTCAGAAGGAGTTCCTAGCACTTTTCTAAAAAATGATTAACAAAGTAAAGGCAATGTGCTTTTATTTAAAAATTTATTTACTAAGAACTAGAGCTTCTGTGTGGCAAGTGGAGAAACACTTCCTCTTAACAAATCTTAATGCTTCATGAAGGTATAGCATAAAAATATTTCACTAAAAAAATTTCTTTTTCTCCCTTTCTGCTAATATTTCATATTAATCTCATGAGGAGTAATCACACTTATTTTTCTTTAAAAATTACTGGAGCAAGGTGACCAGGTTTCTTAAAAAATAAAAGGCAAAAAAGGTGGAAATAAAGCCTGTGTTCAAATGGTACCTGGAGTACATAATAGAGGAGAAGGGTAAGTAAACCAGCATTTATAGTATGAATGCTTGAAGCCCTATTCTTGGCACCTTATACATATTGTGTCATTTATTCCTGAAAATGACTCAGTGGCATAGTATTTTAATCCCCATTTTACATAGACACATAAAGCATATACTCTGTTTATATTTTAAGTGTATTTCATGTTGTATTGACAGGGTATTCACAATTACTGATTGTATGCAGTTTGCTCCCAGTGTCCCCTTAAGCAAACATTATCTAGACAAAGAATGGGGGTCTCTCTTTCAGATCCTTTTAGTTCTGGAGCTTCTCTTATCTATGCAGATTTTGAGTGAAGATATTTGAAAGCATATTGACACCATTTCATCAAAATTTTTTTATTGCTCATTCGCCAATCAGATACTTTTTAGACACAGTATGTTCCTTGCAACAGGCTATAAATCCAATAGGAAAAAAGCATGCTCTTTGCCTTCAAAGAATTTTTATTCTTTTTAGAGATACAATACAAGCCTATTGGAGAGACGCATAACAGTAGCAAAATGCTATATTTTGTAGCACAAATAATTAACGAATGTAACCATTAGGAGGAAGTCATTTATGCTATGTGGAATACATAGGGAGTTTTAATTAAAGAGTAGGGCTTGCTCTTTGTTTTGCTGTTTCTCTAGATTAAGGATGGAGAAATTGTATAGGAACAGGCAGAAGAACACTGACATCCTGATCATGCTCTATATTAAGTAAAATATCATTTTTTCTGAATTTGAAAACTCTAAGATCACTCTTCAACCCAACATATATCTTCCAGTGTGACCTTGTCCTGTTTCTCCTGTTAGAAGTGCTTGCTTCTGGGATACGTATTGTCTTTAGAAGTTTAAAATGTTTGTTTTTTGTGAAGGGGCCAAGAGTAGGTTGAGAGTACTCACCAGATTATTTTCTGATTGGAATAAAAAGAAGGCATAAAAAAGTAGACTAGGATCCATTATTTTTTTAAAAAGCATAAGTACAGAGGTGTTAGAAAGCAAAGGATAGTCATCAATTTCATCAGTTTTATTTGGAAATAGTGTTAGGAGGTTAATAAGGAAATTAGCCTGTAATTAGAGTTATTTGCTATATCTTAAAATAGTAGACATCTTATAAGTATTTTTAACTGTTCAGCAAACTAACACTTGCATTAAGAAGGTTTAGTTAACAACTATCCAGTATTGTCATTAACCATTTAATAGGAGAGTACAGCTACAGCTAGCTGATGTCATAACACGCATGATGTCAGTGTGTACTTGTTGAATAACTCCTAAAACAAAAATCAAATGAAAGAATGTAAAAACATATTATTGAAATGTTCTGGCAGTAGAAATATTAAACCAAAAATATCCTAGTTTTAGGTTGTGCACAAAATACTCCAAATCAGTGTTTTCCTAAGTTGATTTCATGAAATGCAACTTCCATGGGAAATTACTACGTGTTATTTGAGGGGCAAAGGGAGGTTCTATAGTGAGGTAAATTTGAGAAACATTTAGGTAAAAAGGGTTTTTGTTTGTTTTTGCTGCAAGACAACCTAGAACATCTAACATGCTGACTTCCATACATGGTCATACATGGTGACTTCCTAAAGGACAGTCAATAAAGCAATTTTTCTAATCTTTTTGAACCCTGGGAGTAGCAGTCTGTGGAAAGCAATTTGGGAAATGTTCTTATGTGATTTGAAGCTCTAAAAGTCATCTGTACATATTAATACATTTTCAAAAGGAAATACCCTAAATTTAATGTATACGTATGTTATACTAATTCAGTACAGGCTATTTTAAATCCAATACACTTGTATTTTGAATTCTACTTCTGTGGAGATGAATCAAAGAAAATATATAAGTTTTCTGGTTCTGAGGTTTTACAGCTACAGGTTAACTGGGGAGACTGTATCTCTTGTGACTATTTTTCAATTATGCAAGTAGTCACAATATGAAAATATACCAGCACAAAAGTCTGTGTTTGTGAGGGAGAAGTAACCTTTTCTCCTAAATATAATGTAGATCCTTCAGTCTACTTCTTTCACTGTTCTTCCTGCAGGCTATTTAACTTCCAGCAGTGTTTATTGATAAATTTTTAAAGTACCTGGACCAACTAATAAAAGATGAGCTGCCAGACATTGCCCTTGTATTTAATCTGTCTACAGCAATGTTCCATTCATACAGGATCTAACTATGTGCCAGTAATTGTAGCTGCAATTAGCCACACAGTGTAGGTTCAACATTAACAGTAATTTGATGAATTCCGCTTTGTAAACTAGCACTGGCACCTGCTCTGTGGATCGTTTACACCAAGTCGAATGTGTTTATGCCGTTTTTGTTCAGTGCTTTGTGAATGATCTTGTTAACTTGCTATGTATTTTGTGAGAGCCACACTAAGATATCTTAGCACAAAACTTGGCATAGTTATTGGGTTTAAGGATTTAGACATATAAACAGAATTCAGATGTCTCTATGTTTGGTATTTTTCAAAGGCAAACTCCGGGGTGAGCTTTAATATTTTCTCTCAGTTATGTCATTGTCCTTTGCAAAGAGGAGGTATAATACAAAACAAAGGGAGAGTGATTTCTTACCACCACCAAGCTATCTGTGTGTATTTTGCTCTAGCTTGACGTTTCAGGAAAAGTAATACCACGATGCTGTCTGTGTTTAACATGATCATAAGTATGATTTCCAACTCACGTACCAAGCAATACCTTTGTTAACTTTCACTAAATTACAATTTCATGCCTTAATTAAGGTTATTAGATATTTAAAATAACCACATTTAGAAAGGAAGCTGTGATTGATTTTTGTTCTTTATTATATAGAACTGCCTTTGACTTCAAAGTCTTATCTTAGTTGAGAACAGAGGACAGAACAGAAACCTGTGCAGTGATTCATGGGAGTAGATTGAAGTAAATGATTAGTTCATGTGCCTCTACTCTCCAGTCATGGCATAAATCCTTAGGGAAGTTATTTAATGTCAGGCTGTATGCCTGCCTATGTCAAGTCACATATAGGCTAGCATATATTATGAATTAAGAAATCTGGGGAGTGAACAAAAATTCCTTTACACCGTTGTTCATTTTTTACAGATGTCACATAGACTTGAAGATAAAGGAGGAAAGCATAATATTACTCTCCTTTAACCTTGAGTAAAAGCTACACTTGCATATGTATAAACACAAAGCCCATTCGCGTATGGCTAAACACCTTCTTGGAACAGGAGGAAAACTTATTTGGTTGTAGGCTATTTGGTTGTACCTATCTGTAACTTCTTAAGTTCACAAACTAGTTTATTCTTAGATGGAAAATTTTAAGGTCTGTTGATTTTTAAAATAATGAGGAAGGCAATGAATATATAGCAAGCTTTAAATCAGTGGATTTTATAACAGTCATCCTCTCCCTGGAATAATAAAACTTAACATGTATATGTGCTGTTTCCTTTGCATTATATGATGCAAGTTGAAGAATCTTCTCTTAGGGAGTTAATATCACAAGGTGAAAAACAATTTCTTTTTTTTTTCATCATTCTTTACTGAAGTTACTACCAAACATATAAAAGCATTCAGTTTGCCACGACCTAACTGTTAAGCAGGTCACAAACAAAGAGAAGGAAGAATGTTGTCAATTAAGATATAGGAATTAGCAGTAATACATTGAAAATAAGACTGCCCAATAAATGTGAATCCTTCTTTGATAAGTAACGAGGTCACACTCCAACAAGTCTCATAGTCAGAAAAACTGTTACCAGAGACAGAGAGCCCTGCACCAGGTGTACATGCCTGTCCTCCTTCTTCTGAGGCTCTCTTGAGCAGGTTGCCTGTGACCCTTCTGATAACACTGTATTTTCTGATGGAGACCCTAAGAGTACAACCTTAGAAAGGAAACTGGGGCCAGGTACAGTAGCTCACACTCATAATCCCAGCACTTTGGGAGGCTGAGGTAGAAGGATTGCTTGAGCCCAGAAGTTCGAGACCACCTAGGCAACATAGCAAGAACACGTCTCTACCAAAAAAATGAAAATTAAAAAATTAGCTGGACATGGTGGCGTGCACCTGTCCTGGCTACTCAGGGGGCTGAAGTGGAAGGACCATTTGAGTCCAGGAGGTTGAGGCTGCAGTAGGCCATAATCCTGCCACTGTACTACATCCAAGGCAATTGAGTGAGACCCAGACTCAAAAAAAAAAAAAAAATGGAAACTGTGCCAGGATACACCTATTTGAAAAGTCATCACCAATGCCCATTGCTTCTCTGCTGAGACCAATGTAATGCTAAGGAAGTCAGATTTTCTACAACACCCCCCTCTTCAACTCTTTTATAAAAAAGATTTTGACACCTCTTTCAGAATTTGTAAAGGTATGCTATGCTTGGTTGACATCTAGGTGTGATCACTTGTATTATAATTAGTATCTCTATGTTCAGAGAGAATCATTTCTACAGTGAAGAATGGTAGAAAGAAATAAATCTCAAATGTGTGTGGCAAGCTATTCAATGTAAATCACTTTTAGGGGAAAATACTATGCAAAAAATAAAGGCAACTGATACATTAAACTAGAAACTTTTTTTAGGAAACAACAAAAAAAGCAGAATAACCAGAATAGGTTGTAATGGCTCTAAGAAGCAGCTGTGTGTTTCTCCCCCCTCACACTTTGTCCACTATCTTGCTTAGAGTGGTTCATTTGGTACAAGTGATGACCAATATTGATACGTTATTATTAACCAAAGACTATAATTGATATTAGGGTTTACTTTGTGTTGTACATTTCATGGGTTTTCACAAATGCATAATGCCATGTTTTCATTATTAGAGTGTCACACAGGATATTTTTCCTGTACTACAAATCCCCTGGATTCCACCCATACATCTCCAGTTGTCTTGCCCAGTAATGTGAAGGGCTGACACCTCCCTGGCTCATGTGTCCTGGACCTGCATGTCTCCTCC
This sequence comes from Tarsius wallacei, assembly GCA_963574415.1. NCBI lineage: Eukaryota > Metazoa > Chordata > Mammalia > Primates > Tarsiidae > Tarsius > Tarsius wallacei. Next base: position 14,568 of record CAUYQG010114771.1, on the reverse strand, counting down.
CCTGCCCTTCCCTTCGTGATGTTGATGCCTGTTCATCCTCCAGTTCCCAGCTCAAGCTTCATTCTTCAGGGAACCCCCTGCATGCCCTCTGCCCCCACATTCCACACCTGATAAGGACTCTGATCTATATCCTTTCTTATTTCTGTTTTTGCCTTCCATACCCACATCACAGTTTTAATGTGTGTAGTTGTGTGAATAACTTTCTGACACTGGTATGGAGATTCATGAATGAGTAGGTTATGGCTAGATGTAGAAAGAGCTATTTGAAATCTAATTCCTTGGTCCAGTTTCTGCTTCTTCAGCTTGTTATCCATATCACAATGCATTGTTTTAACCCACCTTTCTCTGTGCAGATCCAGCCAGCTGCTCAGTGTATATCTTCACATGTTGCCTATCTTCTCTCCTGATGATGGATAGCACATTCAAAATGTGGTTTATGTTTTCTTTTAAAATTCCTTCATATTTTATTATGTTTAGGTCATTTAAATTGAATTTATAACCTTCTGAGTGAATGTTCAAATGAAATATAAAATATACCATAGGAATATGTGTATGATTTTATAAGTAGTAAGAATCTTAATGAACCAGTGCTAAATTTCAAGGTCTGATATGTAATCTAGAGAATTGTTTTCCTAGTAAAAGCAATCCTTTGATTAAAGACAAAGTGAGGCTACTCGTACACTGAGGCCTTATGTGTAGCAGAATACTGTTCTTATTACAACATAGTATGCAAAATGGGATAAAAGTAAAATAATTATAAAAGGAAACTATTCTGGCAACATATCATATTAAATATCTATAAAATGCTATTTTATTAAAATAAAGCATATCCTTTGGATTTATTTATATAAATAGTTATATTTATATTTATTATGAAAAGACCTTTTAAATTCTGTTATTGAATGCATTCATACATTTTTCCCATTAGGACTTGAGGTATCTTTCTGTAAAGACTATATCCCCTCAGAACAATGAATAGAAATATAGGATCACTACTTTGGGGATTATCCATGAAGTCTATTTAAAAAGGAGACACTGTTACCTTGATTGAGCATTACATTTAACTTTAACCTTTTTGTAAACTGAAAAATTGAAAACATGGTAAATTATATGAGTTTTCATGAGCAGAAAAGAATCAGCATACTAGTTCTTCATGGAGGGTACTATGTTTGTTGGTAGGTACTTCTCAGTGAGCATCTCCTGTGGTGAAAGTGTATTTAGGAAACAGGGTAAACACTAGTAGGATTGAGAGTGACTTCTGAAATTTAGAAAAACAATTATCAGATAAGCAGAGATCTTACATGGGAAGCAGTATTTTATCTACGTACATACAAGTGATTGAAGAAGACCACATAATTCTGTATCACTTACTGTACTTCCTTAGCATATGGTGTCAGCTTGGTCTTTGGAATTGATGGGTATAGGTAGGAATCCTTGTTATCTATGTGATCTTGTGTTAATCTCCGTAAGCTTCAGTTTTCTCATATGGAAAACTAATAATTAACAATAAACGACTTTGTAAAATTGTTCATAGGATTAAGTCAGGTGAAAGTTCCTAAGATTATTCAGCACATCATAAAATTTTTATTAGGATTAAGTATGATAAACTATGTAAAATTCCTAGCATGATACCTGGCACAAACTGCCTGGTCCTCAATGCAAATGAATGTCCCTTCTTTTCTCTCCCCTTTCTTAATGATCTTTTCTTCTTTACTTCAGGGAAAGCACAAATTGCATGTAGACACTGGGATGGAGGGCGATTGGTGTGGCCTTATTCCTGTTGGACAGCCTTGCCGTCGGGTTACGACTACAGGTCTGAAGTGGAACCTCAGTAAGTAAAACCTTTCTATAAAAGAAGGTTTGCCTTTTTTTTTTCTTTTGCTCTGCTTATTTATTAATTTTCTTTCTTTTTCTTTCTTTTTTAAATGTCTTTTTGCTATATACCTAGGAGTGAAATTGCTGGGTCATATACTCTATGTTTAGCCTATCCAGGAACTGCCAGACTGTTTCTTAAAGTGTGTGCACCATTTTACATTCCCATCAGCAATATAAGAGTGTTCCAGTTTCTCTACATTTTTACCAACACTTGCTATTATCTCTTTTTTGCTTATTGCTATCCTAGAGGGTATGAAGGTGGTATCTCATTATGATTTTGATGTGCATTTCCCTGATGACTAATGATGCAAGGCATCTTTTCTTTTGCTTATGGAACATTTATATATTCTTCTTGGAGAAATATCTCTTCAGGTCTTTTGCTTATAGGGTTATTCTTATTACATTAATTTGTAAGAGTCCGTTATATATTCTAGTTCTTTATCAGATATGTGATATGTAAATAATTTATCACAGTCCTTGGCTTATATTTTCATTTTCTGAACTTTAATTATCTAAATTAATTAATTTAACTTTGGTAAAGTCCATTTTTTCTTTTATGGATCATATTTTTGGTTTTATATTTAAGAACTCTTTACCCCACCATCTTCATGATTTTGTGAACTTGAAAAATGTACTTTACTTTTCTAGTGAAGTAACAAGTTATTTTCACAGTCCAATCTCTGAAATATCATAAGATTGGGTGCTTTTATTAAATGCTAAATTTTTTTTCAAAAGTTATGAACTAGCCGGGCTCAGTGGCTCAGCCTGTAATCCCACGCCTTGGGAGGCTGAGGTGAGTGGATTGCCTGAGCCAACGGGTTCAAGACGCACAACTTGGCGAGACCTCATCTCTACAATAAATCAAAAAATCAGCCGGGCATGGTAGCGCGTGCCTGTAATTCCGGCTACTTGGAAGGCTGGGGTGGAAGGATCACCGGAGCCCAGCAGGTCGAGGCTGCGGTGACCGGGAGCGGCCACTGCACTCTAGTCTGGGCAACAGAGTGAGACTCCAACTCAAAAAAAAAAAAATTATGAACTGTATTAGATCCTAGTAATACTAAAAGAGTCTTATTTGAAAAAAACAAAACTGAGGACGATCTGTTCATGAAATAATGCTGATTCCAAAATAAACCATAAGGCATTATAAAACAAATGAACTCTAGTCTTTCTTTCCTTCTTTCTTTTTTTTTTTTGAGTTGGAGTCTCACTTTGCCCTCCAGGGCAGTGGCATGCTCCCGGCCACCGCAGCCACCGCAGCCTCGACCTGCTGGGCTCCGGCGATCCTTCCGCCTCAGCCTTCCGAGTAGCTGGAACTACAGGCGCGCGCTACCACGCCCGGCTAATTTTTTGATTTATTGAAGAGATGAGGTCTCGCCAAGTTGGCCAGGTGGGTCTCGAACCCGCGGGCTCAGGCAATCCACTCACCTCAACCTCCCAAAGGCACGGGATTACAGGCTGAGCCACCGAGCATGGCTCAACTCTAGTCTTTCTAAGAAGAGCAGTAATTTAATCAAAGAGCTCTGACTGAATGTCAAAGGGTTCCCCTGATTAACCAATACCTCTAAGGTTGAAAAGGTAAATGTGGAACCTTGTGATTCTTTCCTAACATGTAAAACTCCTAGATTCCTCTGAGGAAATACATCTTTTTCCAAGAAATAAGTATTTTGAAATAAAAAGATTGTTTAAACGACCTTTTTATGAACCACTGCAGAAACAATTAGGCAAAACGAGATATTTGAAACAAATGTCTAGAAAGCTCATCAGAATTTGAAAGGATGTTGAAAACAGATCTCCTCCAGTGTACAGAAATATGTGACAGGCTTTGAAGCTGTTTAGCTGAAACTGACATGCACTCCCATTAGAAGCTTTTTTGAAAACATTCCAGCCCAAAACAACTGCTTTAATTTCTAGAGTTCTCATTATTTCCAAGGACACTCAATCTAGCCAGTGGTGAACTTCCTCCTGGATCTAGTAATGACCATACTTTTCAGGGCTAGCACCAAGACACTAGGAGCACTGAGTAGCATGAAGAGGAGGATTGGTCATGCCAGATATCCATCCAGATATCCAGCTTCCTTTATTTTATAGTAATAAGAGTCATATTTAGATAGAAATAGTCAGGGCTCTGAAGAATGTCCTTTGATCCCCTATTTCCCACAGTAATATGTACATCTTAATTCTGTATAATAAGGTTTTCTCTAGGAAGGGGACCTTTGACATGATAAGGGCAGGCTCTTAACCTTCCTGAGATAACCTTTTCATCCTGCCTAAGTTCAGTATACAAATATTTATTTATATAGTTACAGATAGCTTTAACTTTTCTTTTCTTTTCTTTTTTTGTTTTTGAGTTGGAGTCTCACTGTGTCACCCAGTCTGGAGTGCAGTGGCACGCTCCCGGCCACTGCAGCCTCGACCTGCTGGGCTCCGGCGATCCTTCTACCTTAGCCTTCCAGTAGCTGGAACTACAGGCGCGCACTACCACGCCCAGCTAACTTTTTGATTTATTGTAGAGATGAGGTCTCGGCAAGTTGCCCAGGCGGGTCTCAAACCCACGGACTCAGGCAATCCACTCACCTCAGCCTCCCAAAACGTGGGTTTACAGGCTGAGCCACTGAGCCCAGCTAGCTTTAACTTTTGAAATAATTATTTTTTCTACAATTCCATAAAAATAAATAAAAATCAACTTCATGGTATATGTAAAGCAATAAAGTTGAAACAAAGCATTTCATCTGTTATTCATGAAAAAAGTGCTAATTCATGGAGTCTTCTAACTGATGGGTAATACTGCCTTATTAAAAATAAAAATAAATTTGAATGACATCTCTTGACTTGAAAAATGAGTAGATTTCATTCATAGAGAGGGTTCCTTCTTTACTCAGTATCATTATCTGCAAAAACAGATCCCTGAGGTATAAGTGTTACTTGTCAGTCATGGCTACAAAGTGACAGAACAAAGCTGGGATTGGAGAAGGAGAAAGGATATGCAGTAATTTTGTTAAGGGATACTCACTTCCTGGGTCAAGGAGAGTCCTTGAGTCCTTAAGTAAAATGTGTTAAACTTGTCCTTAGGTGGCCTTGTGGCTTGACTCTTCTTGTCTACACCTACTCTTAAGATGCCAGAAGTTTGAAAAGTTATCTGATTTGTCTATTATCAATTTGCAATATGTCACATCATGTTCTGACTTTTAGAAGAAGGGTGAATGATACCTATGTACTCATCAGGCAAGAGTTAAACTTTTCAAATGTTGTTGACATTCCCTGTATTTATAGCAATATGCTATGAACGTTATTTGACTTATGCCTTGTATACTAGTTCTCTAGGAAATAAAGACTTGGGAGTAAAATACTTGCATCATAGATAATCAATCACATCTTCACCTTTACAAGATATTCCATATTGCTCTCATGGTGATTGTATCAGTGTGCACTCAGCCCAAAAGTACATAAGATTTCTTCTGCTCCACATCCTCACCAATTCTTGGTATTGTCACACTTAATCCCTTTTGGTAGTTTGATGAGTGTAAATGGTATTTCTCCGTGTTCTATGCTGCTGAGAGTGAGCATCTTTTAGTAGTTATTACCCATGTTGGTTTCTTCTGTGGATTGCTACTTTCTTTTGCCTGTTTTTCCACTGGGCTGTTAATTTTTAGATGTTCTTGAGAATCTGTCTTTTTCCTGACTATACTTTGCTTTTTCAGTGTGTCTGTGGTGTTTTTATATGAACAGTGAGTTAAATTCAGTCAAAATTTATTAAATTTATAATTTTATGTCTTAAATCATCTTTTTATTTCCTATAGTCATAAAGACATTCTCATTTCAGTTTAAGTTTCATTTTTACGTCTTTTATCTGAAATCGATTTTTGTGTATAAGATAGGGGACCATTTTTTAAATTGATAACCATTTGCCCTAACACGATTTATTAGCCTTCCTCCAGTATACTGATTTGCAGTATACTACAAGTGTTCATATGCATGGGTATATTTCATGGATCTCTCTTCTGTTCTGGCTTACATTCTTCATCCTGTACTAAAGCCATACTGCCTTAATTACAATAGTTTTATAATAAATGTTGAAATGTGGTAAGTTAAGTCTTCCAATCTTGATCTTCAAAATTGTCATGGCTATTTCTGACTTTTTGCTCTTCTTAAATTTTAGAATTAACCTGACAAATGTCTCACACAGAAATCTATCATATTTTTTATTGGAATTACCTTTAATTTATAGATTTGAGGAGAACAGAAATATTGGGGATGAATTGTCTACATGTAATGAAGTTTTCCCATTTATAAACTTAATTTATCTCTGTTTTCTAAGAACTTATAAATTCCTTTCAATAATTTTATAATTTTCTCCATAAACATCTTGTGCATCTTTTATAAGATTTATTTCTAGAAATCCTGTATTTTGTGTTCCTACTATATATTACACCTTTTTTTTTTTTTTTTTTTTGAGTTGGAGTCTCACTCTGTCGCCCAGACTGGAATGTATTGACCGCTCCCGGCCACCGCAGCCTCGACCTGCTGTGCTCCAGCGATCCTTCCACCTCAGCCTTCCAAGTAGCTGGAACTACAGGCGGGCGCTACCACGCCCGGCTAATTTTTTGATTTATTGTAGAGATGAGGTCTCACCAAGTTGCCCAGGTGGGTCTCGAACCCGCGGGCTTAGGCAATCCACTCACCTCAGCCTCCCAAGGTGCGGATTACAGGCTGAGCCACCGCCCGGCATATTACACCTTTTTAAAAATTGTATTTTCTAGCCAGATGTAGTGGTTCATACCTATAATCCCAGCACTTTGGGAAGTGGAGGCAAGAGGATTGCCTGAGCCCAGGGGTTTGAGACCAGCCTGCGCAACTTGGCAAGACCTTGTCTGTACAATAAATAAAAAAGTTAGCTGGGTGTGGTAGTGCACCCTATCATTCCAGCAACTTGGAAGGCTGAGGTGGAAGGATCATCTGAGCCCAGCAATTCATATATATATATATATATATATATATATATATATTTCCCCCCCCAAGTTCATTGATGGTACTTAGACATGTAATTGATATTGGCATATTATATTAAGATATTGCTGAAAACTTATTATTTCTAAAAATGTGGCTATAAATTCATTTGGTTTTCTCGAGACTATATTTCTGTTAGTAATCCAAGTTTTCTTCTTTCTGCAGTCTGTAGCAAATAGGCTTGTTTTCAATTATGAATGACAGAAACAGTAGCTTTAAAAAAGTCTTTTTTGTTTCTTAGTTTTCTTATGTAATAAAATACAGAGGTAAAGAGCTATAGGCAAGGTTTCTCGGATTTCCTCCACCTTTGCCTTACAATCGTAAGTTGTCTGTTGCAACTCTAGCCATCCTGTTCCCCACTGAGATTCAGGATGGAGGAAAGGGAAAGTAGGAAGGGGCAGGGCCAAAGGAATATAAGGTATCAGAGGTTCCCAGTGTTCCCTGAAATCCTTCCTGCATCTCTTCTTTTGCCTCAGTGGCTAGAACTGTATCAAATAGCCACCCTAGCTGCAAAATGGAGCATGCAATTTTTTATCTGTATATGTTTTCACCCCAAATAAAATCAGTGTTCTGTCGATAAGAATAAAATGACTAGTCACAGAATGCCTTTGCTTCACCCACTATCTCGAATAGTTTTGCTATGTATATTATAAACATTTATTTTTAACATTCTTTCAGGCATACTCTAAAGGATTTCCATTTTTTTCTGTTGAAAAATCCCACAGTCATGTGTTGATAATGCCTTTAGCACTGTTCTCCAGGCTTTGTTTTTCTTTGATATTCTGTAATTTTACTGCAATATGTTTAAGTGTGCCCATTCTTTTATTCTAGTTGCTTTCCATTCTATCTGCTAAGTGTAGTTTATCAATTCTGAACATTCTTAGCCATGTCTATTATTTCCTCCCCTCCATGTTAGTACATATATTATAACTCTTCATACATTTTCCTTGTTTTTTCTTTGTGCATTCTTTTTGGTCTTGCTTTTTGCTACCTTTGTCTTTGTTTCTTATCTGTCATTTAATGATTTTGAACATTGATTTTGTTCTTTACTGTTTTTTAAACTAAAAATTTAAAAGATATCATCTTGTTCATTTTCAGCATTTTAATTCCATTCTTAATTTTTAAAAATATTTAAGCAGTTTTTTTAAATATCAGAAATTGGGGCTGGGCGTGGTGGCTCAGCCTATAATCCCAGCACTTTGGGAGGCTGAGGCGAGAGGACTACCTGAGCCTGGGGTTCGAGACCAACCTGAGTAACTTAGTGAGACTTCGTCTCTACAATAAAATCATAAAAATTAGCTGGGTGTGGTGGTGTGCATCTGTAGTTCCAGCTACTTGGAAGACTGAGGCAGAAGGATCACCTAAGCCCAGCAGGTCTAGGCTGCGGTGGCCATGAGTATGCCACTGCACTCCAGCCTGGGCAATAGAATGAGACTGCAACTCAAAAAAAAAAAAAGAAAAGAAAAGAAAAGAAATTGGGATGACTTATGTAATCTATTGAGTTGTAAAAAAAAATTGTGCTATAATTTATTGGTAGGATTGTTTCTTTCCTATAAATTTTTTAAATGATGTATGTTATACTAAACGATACATTTGGTGGAATACAATTTGGTGTTTCTCTGATTATTCTGTTTGTCTTTTTAAATTTAATTTTTTAATTTTTGAGTTGGAGTCTTACTCTGTTGCCCTGGCTCAACATAGTGGCACAATCATGGCTCATTGTAATCTCAAACCCCTGGGCTCAGGTGATCCTTCTGCCTCAGCCTTCCATGTAGCTGGAAATACAGGCACATGATACCATGTACTACTAATTGTCTGGTTTATTGTACAGACGAGGTCTTGCCAAGTTGCCTGGACTGGTCTGGAATTCCTAGGCTCAGGTAGTCCTCTTGCCTCAGCCTCCTAAAGTGCTAGGATTACAGGCATGAGCCACTATGCCTGGCTCTTTGTTTATTTTTTCATCTAATTCTGCTGTTTTTCAATATTTCTTTTATTCTCATTCATGATAGCATCTTTTCTTCTGTGTTTTATTTATTTGGTTGTCTTTTCATATTTAGAGGTTTTTTCCTGTAAAAATCCTTAGAAGTTTAGGGTGGAGCTTGTCTTTTTAGATCAGATTTTAAATTGCTTCTGCTCATGCCTAGAAATATAACCAATCTTAGGACATTTTACTCTCTAGGTGTAAGGTTTTCCTGAAGACATTTCCAGTATAAATTCAAGTCACGGGATTGAGGTGTCTTATTTTTTGCCTCTATCAAAGCCCAATTCATTATAGAGATGTTACCTTACTCTGAAACATTTTTAGCAGACCAGTTATTTCTTAGTTGCTATGGTTTGAATGTTTGTGTCCCTGAAGATTTGTATGTTGAAACCTAATCACCAGTGTGAAAGTATTAGGAGGTAGAGATTGGGAAGCGATTAGGTCATGGGTCCTCTTGAACGAGATTAGTGCTATTATAAAAGAGACCTGAGAGAGACCCCTTGTCACTTCTACCACATGAAGCATATTCGTATACCTAACTCTTAACTGTACCCCACAATATCATAATAACAAATATTGATTATAAAAAAAAAAAAAGACTTAGTGTGAAGGTGCCATCTATGAAGCAGGGAATGACCCCTCACCAGACACTGAATCTGCAAGTGCGCTATTCTGTTCATTTTCAATATCCAGTACTGTAAGAAACACATTTTTGTTATTAGTTAGCTACCAGGTTAATGGTATTTTACCATAACAGCCCTAACAGACTAAGATACAAGTCTACCCGTCTATGAAAGTTGTAGCCCTGAATTTATATAGAAACACAGTCTCAGCTCTCAAGCAGAGGCCCAACACTTTGATTCCTGATTCACATTTAGGCATCTTCGTTAAAGAAACAAACCCACGTTGTTTATGCAGCTGTTGTTTTCCAGATTTTTCTTCATTTTTTGAGTACTGAAACGGTTTTTTTTTTTATGCAAGCTTAATATGATAGCGAGAGGGCATTTGTGATGTTTTATGCATCAGGTCTAGGAGTTTGGTATCAGGAGAATTTCAGGATATGTAGGCTACCATATTGCCCAAATGGAAATCTTTCACATCTTCCAAGTTAAGGTTTTCTGAGTCAGACAAGTGTCACAACAAGGGACCCACAGAGGGAGGAAAGCTAACAGCAAAGACTCTGGCAAGATTTTTCAGAAGTTACAGTTATAAGCTGAATAGACTCTACTCAAACATTGACTCATGGAAACACAAGTAGAAACCGTTATTATAAGTATCCCAACATTCGTGTGTTCAACTTTGGGAAATCTGAGTATCAGATTTAACTTTGTTTTTGAAGTTTCAAATAAAGCTGCTGTTAATCCTACTTATTAACCCTAGAACCCTGCACCCTTTCTTGTCTTTTTCAGTGCTCAGTACACTGGCCTTTGTCTCCTCATTCATGGCTTCATCCTCCCCACCCTCTTCTCACCCTATTCAGCCATGTTCCATGCTCTAGATATTTCTAGAACAAAGATTCTCTTTACAAATTTACAAAAACTACCCCAGTCTTTCAAAATCTCCTCTGTGCTAGGAGGTAGCTACTTATACTGATTTATACATTTGTGTTAATTGCTACTAGATAACCCTGGTGAATTTAGCAAGGGTGTGTTCAGGTTGATATTCCAAGTGATGTCTATACAATTGAAATTTTTCTTTTCATGCTGAACCCCAGACATAATCTTTAATGTATAGGCTCAATCTATCATAAGTGACAGTATATTCTGTGTAGGGTTGTAGATAGTTACAGAAGTTTTTGACTTTTCACAAAGAATGGGAATAATAGAATCGTATTATTGTATGTGGTATTTTAAATATATTTTTTAACTTTTTAAAATCTTACAATAGGTCACTGTGACAGATTGGATTGCCTCTGTTTTTCAGATAAGGAAATATTAATAGACGTTCAATAAAGCTCTAATTAGTGATTGACCCAAATTTACATAATTATGGATTAATGCACTCAAAATTTGAAATCAAGTTTTCAATATGATCTAGTTTTGTTTCCAATTAGTAAATGAAAGACTTTCCTTATAAAATAAATTGATGTTTAAAAAAGTTCAGTACAATGCATTTGGAATAAAGAGAAAACAGGAGGATGGTAATGGTAGATGAGAAAGCAAAAGCAATAGGAAGGAGGAGATAATGGTACAAAATGGAAAGTAATTGCAAGAAAAACATAATTTCCATGTGCAGAACATTTAAGTTTTCTACACTTTGACCTAAGAATAATATTCAGTGGAGTTGCCTTCCATTTTCCCAGGCCTCTTATATATAGCACTCATATTGAGATTAAAATTATGTATTCATTGTTCCTTCCTTGTGGTTTTTCAAAGAAATACAGAAATAAATGACAGGAAATAATTTCTTAGTGTTGACTAAGAGTTTTGCAAAAGAGTTTTGGCAGAAAAAAAATATATGAGAATACAATTTGAAAAGATTTTTAACTATGGGAAAAAAAAAAACTGTAATAAGCATATATAGGTACCATGGTTTTCTGCAGGAGTTCTCTATGAAAATTTTTAAGTGCTAACCTAACAAGGGAACAGTTCATGCATCTATAAAACTTGCACTTGCTATTATTGCATTTTCTGTGAGAAATGCTCTTAATTCTCCCCCCATTGTAACTCATAAAGTGAATGTAGTCAATTGTTGTTGTGCAGCAGTAGCTATTCCATTTAGGTTATAACCTCTTGTGAGCTAATGCCACTAATGTGTGAGATGTTTCATATTTTTAGATGTCTTTGTTACTATTTTAATTATTGATTTTCCAGTCCAGTGCTTAAAAAAGGCATTCTGAAACTGTGACATCAGCATTTCCTGTGTGATTCAAGGACAATGTCTTTTATATCTTATTTGTATAATCAGTGATTCACTCTGAATTGAATTAAATATGTTGCTAATTTTTTTACACAAAATAGATGCTTTCAAGATCAACATTGATAATAAGAATTTTTTTTTTTAACCACTGTCTTCCCCAAGGAAGATGTCAGCTGAGGTTTTTCACCCCTAAAACCATTGTCTCAAGTTAAAAAGTTGGAGAATGATTGCATTTTATCAAATCTAAGATGTTATTAATTGTAAGATACATTATTATTTGATGTACACTAAGAAGAAAACATACTAATTATAATTGCACAGAAAAATGTACACCTTGGAACTGATGAAATTTGCTAGGTCAAATAGAATAGAAACTTAATTATCAAACCATATGTATAGACATACCACTCTTTAACATGTCATAAAAACTTACAAAGATCTTCAAAGTGAACAGAAAGATTCCAGAATGTCTTCAGTGGATTATTAGGCCTGGTCTAGATGACTATTCCAGGGCCATCTAATACTATAAGACATTTAGCCTTTTGTTTTTTATTATTTTGCAACTCTGTTTAGTTAGGAGTTAACTGATAAAGGGGGATAATAATATTAGTGTTTCCTGCTTATCTAAGTCAAATCTATGAAAATACAATGGATTATCACCTTATACACCTGACCAGTTTCTTATTCATTAGTAAATTCTGTAAGCATTCCTCACTGTCTATAGATGTCTGTCTTTTATAGGAACAGATTGTCTCCCTGAACCAGTTTTTTACTTGTGGATTTTCTTATTAATTAATGACCTAGGTAAAATATTTGGCATGCTCATTTTATGTGTCATAATTTTCCCTTTTAAAATTTATTCTTTAACAAACCAAATTATAGTCACCTATGATATTTTAAGGATCACAAGCTGTCGTGGTCTTAAAGAAAAAGCATATTGTGTATATTGCAATATACCATCAGGTATGTGAGGTAGGTCAGATAGCCCTGGGAACAAAGGTCTGATGATGTCACTTCCATAATTGTACACTGGGAAAAGGCTTCACAAAGAACTATGCTGTGCTTTCTGGGTCTAAAAAGAATCATAACCATAACTTTGAGTCAAGTTAAGCAAAGGAATCAGACGAATAGGAGCCAAGAGTTGATTCTAGTACTAGAAAACCAAGCTAGATAGAAATGACATCTGATTTTTTTTTTTTAACTGTTTACTGAGATAGTTCACATACCAAACAATCCACCAGTTTAATGTGTAGAATTCATTGGTGTTCCGTATATTAACAGATATGTTCAATCATCATGAGTCAATTTAGAACATGTCATTGCTTCATAAAGAAATCACGTACTTTTCAGCTATCACCCTCCCATATCCCCATCCTGTTCCCTTCTCGTGGCCTTCTCCAGCCCTAAGCAACTATTTCTTTTTTCTTTTTTTTTTTTAAGCAGGAGGACAGAAAAGCTCCCACAGTGGGAGGGGACCCGAGGGATTTGCCCAACAACTATTTCTACACTTGCTATCTCTATAGGGTTTTCCTGTTCTAGACTTTCATATGAATGGAGTCATGTAATACATGGATTCTTGTGACTGACTTCTTTTACTTAGCATTGTTTTTAAGGTTCATTGATGTTGTAGAAATTTATCAATAATTCATTCCTTTTCTAAGGCTGAATAATATTCTACTGTATGGTAATACCACATTTTATCTATTTTCAAATAATGGACATTTGGATGATTTCTACCTTTTTCCTATCGTAAGTAATGCTGCTATAGACATTCATGTACAAGTCTCTGTGTAGGCATTTTCATTTTCATCTCTTTTGGTTATATACCTAGGGGCAGAGGTGCTGGGTCATATAGTAACTTGGTATTTAATTGTTGAAGAACTACCAGATTGTTTTCCAAAGGAACTGCACCATTTTATATTCCTACCAGTAGTGTATGAGGGTTTTAATTTTTCCACATCCTTATCAATACTTATTTTTTTATTTTTGGTGTTTGAAATAGTATCTCATTATGGTTTTAATTTGCTTTTCCCTGATGACTAATGATGTAGAACATCTTTTCAGGCACTTATCAGTCATTTGTATGCCTTCCATCAAGATCCTATGGCCACTTTTTAATTGGGATTTTTGTCTTTTTATTATTGAGTTATAAGTGTTCTTTATATAGTTTAGATACAAGTCTCTTATCAGATATATCATTTACAGATGTTTTCTCCAGTTTTGTGGACTCTCTTAATGGTGTTCTTTAAAGCAAAAAGTTTTTAATTTTTATAAAGTCTATTTATTTTTTCTTTTGTTACTTGAGTCCATCCACGTTGCTGCAAAGTTCATAATTTTGTCCTTCTTTATGATTGTGTAATATTCCATTATGTATATGTACCACATTTTTTTTTATCCAGTCCTCTTTCGATGGGCAGCATGGTTGGTTCCATGCTTCACTAAACATTCGTGTGCAGGGATCTTTTTGAGTGGTTTGAGTTCCTCCAGGTATATTCCCAATAGGGGGATTGAGGGGTCATATGGGAGGTTGATTTTTAGATCTTTTAAACACCAACCTCCCGTATGACCCCGCAATCCCCCTACTGGGAATATACCCTGAAGAACACAAATCACTCTATAAAAAAGATACCTGCACACGTATGTTTATCGCAGCATTGTTCACAATAGAAAGACCTGGAAGCAACCATGCTGTCCATCAAAAGAGGACTGGATTAAAAAATGTGGTACATATACACAATGGAATACTATGCAGCCATAAGAAAGAACAAAATCATGAATTTCGCAGCAACCTGGATGGAACTAGAGTCCATAATACTGAGTGACCTCTCACAGAAACAAAAAACTAAGTA
>CAUYQG010114769.1:0-36029 GCA_963574415.1 Tarsius wallacei | reverse complement strand
ATTTAATAGGTCTGACTGTTGCTTGCAAATAAATGATAATAGTAAAGCTATAACTGATATAGCCACCAATATTGGAAAGCTTGCCCATATCCCAGTGCAAAAATGGCAAGGCATAAAAATAGGCAATTGGTTTGAAAACATGTTCTTGGGTCTGGGAGGATTCAAGTACATTATTGGGTCTATAGTCCTATTGGTGGAATCCTGTCTTATCCTCCCTTGCATAGCCCCAATAATTATGAATGCCATTTCTAAGTTTGTGGAAGCAGTTGTTGAATGAAAAAATTGCAGCCCACATAATGTTAATAAACCAAATTAAAAATGATGCTCTTAACCCATGAAGGGTTGAGCATCAAAGAGGGGAATGTGGCAGAGAGGACCTGATAACAGTTAAAATATTTCTTTTGAAAGTCAATCAGCAGGCTCTGAAAACCTGCCAGACAAATTTTGCTTAAGAAAAAAACCAAATAGCCAAGGACAGTTTTCTTGGAGAAGCAAAATAGTGACCAATTCACTCTTTGTGAAGTCATCATTTATCACCCCTGCTTTTTTTGCATATCCTGGAGACCATTTGTTCTTTAAAAATCTGATTTTGCTGAGTACAACTTTGTGAATTCCAAAGAAGATGTATAATCGCTCAACCTGACCCCCCTCCCTTCCTGAAACTATGGTCTAAGACCCCCCTCCTCCTTCCCTGGGGTGCTTAGCCTGAGAACATTAGTCCACTGAGTCACGCTGGCACTAATAAATAAATCTGCTACTTCCTAAAACAACCTTGGTGTCACGGCCTCTCTGGATTCTAGCTACACAGTCACTGATCACCTCCTGCTGGGTGGCCCCAGTACCTGTCTGTGGCCTGGGGGTTGGGGAACCCTGATGAAAAAGATGAAGAAAGGAATAAAACTATTTTATGACCCTGCAAAGGCATCTCTGTGACAATTTACATCTATATAGAATCCCATTTCTAGGAGGCCCACAGAGGAGCTAGACAATCACAATCTATTCTGTCCTATCTCAGGGCTACCAACTGTGAGATTTCATCTACAAATAAAAAAATGTTCTCTTAATGCCCTGTGCCCTTAACTCAACAGCAGCATTGTCTTTGCTGATTTCAAGATTCCTTAGGCAGAGCAAATCTTTGAATTTACCTATCACCTGCAAGGCCCTGCTTGGAGATATGTCACCTTCCCAGGTCAGACCAATGTAAAGATCAGTGTATTGATTTATGATTTTTCAAATCTTAGTAACAGAGATGATAACTTTTGTTTTTCTAGCATGTATGTAACCAAGCTGTAATTCAAACACATTAAACACAAGTTCTCCAGACCTCCTGGGACAGGTGCCACAGACCTAAATCACTCATACTCACATTTGGCTCAGAAGAAAACTTCTTAGGTATTTTGGAATCATTCATCCACATTTTTTTTTTAGTCAGGGTCTCACTCCATCACCCAGGTTGGAGTGCAGTGGCACACTTACAGCCACCACAGCCTCGAACTGCTGGGCTCAGGCAATCCTCCCACCTCAGCCATCCAAGTAGCTAGAACTACAGGCATGCACCACCATGCCTGGCTCATCCACATTTTTTGACTCTGTGAATGGGGATAATCATCTGAAGGGAGGTTCTTGCCTCTGGCACTAATTGGTCTTCGTAATTACTTACAGGAAAATAGAAGCAGAAATTGTGGTTGCATATCTTATACCTCTGACTTCATAGCCACATTACTCTCAAAGCTCAGGATAAAGTTTCAACAGTTTTAAGTTTGAATAATTTAATTTCACAATTGTTATGACTGGTTGTGAGAAGGAGACATGCCAGCATGCCAAGTCCAAATTAATATTAAGAGTCCTTTATTAGCATGTGGTCAAGAGTAGGCTCTTGCCATGAAGCTCTTGACACAGAATATAATTATCAAAAAACTTATATAGGTAAAATCTGCAGGGTGGCTACATAGCAAGGGGGTGAGGAGACAAGGAACTAAAAACAAAAGGAACAAAATATAAGAACAAACTATAAGGACATGGTAGGGGAAATTTTGTAAGTAATACTTTTTAAACAATTTCTTGGATCAACATCCAATTCCAGTTAACAAAGCATATGATTATACACAACTTGTATCTAGGGAGTATTGTAAATTGTCAGCATGATTGGTTAGCATGAACAGCTCAGGAGAATAAAGTTGTGGGTCTATAGTTATGGGAACATTACAGTAATCACATGTATACATTGGGGGAGTCAATTTTAGGTAAGGCAGGGAGCTAAGATGGAGCATTTTAATAAAATGAAGCTACTTGTGTCAAGCAAGTTACTGTAATTATTTTGCATATTTTATTTCCCCCATTTAGTTGTACATACATCAACTCATTGACTCCTCAGTCATGGGTATGGAATTATAATAAGTTTTTACATGCGCAAGTTTTACAGAATTTATGCATGAAAGATAAAATAGCATTAACAGAGACCTCTCGTCACATTTTTAATCTGCAGGAGCTACAATTAAAAGACCTATGCCAAAGAACAGAACAAGTGGGATAACAAAAACAAGAGCTAAAGACTGAGCCCAAAGTTTTTAAAAAATTAGTAACCAGTCTATTGGAATCTAACAGTTCAGATGTACTTTGTAAGATGATCTTGAGAGGGTTTTTGGAGTTTTTAATTGCGGTCCAGTTGGCTGAATGATGGTTGTTCTTTGTTGGATGAGGGAGTGTATATTTAGGGTCCCCAGCCACCTCAGCACAGTTGACGGAATGAGCGCCAATTTCTTTGGCTCTCTTGATTCGTGTGTGATGAATCCAGGCTGGTACCTAATTGACCATGAGTGCTGCTGGGGTGGTGATGATGATGATGATAAAAGGTCCTTTCCAGGCAGGAGTTAATCCCTCTTTAAGAAAATTTTTGACAAAAACCAGGTTTCTGGGCTGGAACAGATGACAAGCCATGGAAGATGGAGTAGACAAAACAGCACAAACACTGGAGTGGACAGAGGCCTGGACCTGCTGTAGGAACTGGAGATACTTTAACAGAGATTGATTTGTTATTTCTTTTAGGATGGGATCTCACAACTGGGGTAACAGAGGAGGGAGTCTTCCAAACATAATTTTATATGGGGTTCATTAGGTTTGGAGAAGAGATAAAGGCATTTTCACTGGTTTCTACTATTAATTTGGTTAAAGTAGATTTTAGGGTTCAGTTCTGGTGTTTTAACTGTCAAAAAATTTGTGGGTGGTAGGGACAATGTAGTTTCCAATTAATGTTTAGTGTTGTACTAACCAACTGTACTATGGATGAGGTAAAGGCAGGACCACTATCAGAGCCAAGAGAGAGGGGGGACCCCATACCTGGAATTATTTTACTTAACAAAAATGTTGCAACCCCATAAGTGTGATTTTATTTCTTGTGGCAAAGACCTCTGCCCATCCAGAAAAAATATCTACAAATGCCAGTAGATAATTGTACCCTACCTGAGGGGATTTTATTCCAGTAAAGTTTATTTTTTATTTTTTACCAGGGCTTAGTCCTCAAGCCCTGATTTCTGCTGGAGGCTTTGGTTCTCCTTTTGGGTTAATGCAGGCTCAAGCAGGGCAAATTTCGGCTACTGAAGCAGTCGGGATTTTTAAATTATTAATAATATAAAAGGAATTTTACAGTTCAGGTATTGTGAACCTTCTAGATGGATGATGGAATGAAGTTGTTTTACCAATGTATGTGTGAGGGCTACAGGCAGAGTAATTCTAGAGTCTTTAATCCACCAGCCATCAGACTTTTTGTGAGCTCCTGTCAGGTCAGCTGCCTTTTCTTCTCTGTGTGTATAGTTGGGCTACTGTGGGAGAGAAGGAAAACTTTAGTTAGTACGATGGCTAGGGGTTCAACTGGGAGTTCTGCTGCCTCTTGAGCTGCCTGGTCCACCAGGCATTTCCCAGTTGCTTCTGGGTGTCAGATGTCTGTTGTTCCCTGTAATGAATGATGACTACCTCTTTGGGGAGCCATATAGTCTCCAAAAGGGTTAAAATTTTCTCTTTGTTTTTGGTAGTCTTACCTGCAGTGGTAAGAAGTCCTCATTCCTTATATATTATGGCACACACATGGAATGTAGCAAAGGCATACTGACTGTCAGTGAAGATGTTTACTCGCTTTCCTGTTCCCCAGAGCAGAGCCTGAGTAAAGTAATTAAATCAGCTTTCTGAGCTGAGGTACCTTGGTGCAATGCCTGTGACCAGATAATATAATGAGCCATAGTTACTGCTGTATCAGCCCTGTGGACTCCATTACCAGGGTGCTGCCATCTGTGAACAGGTCAGCATCAGTCTGGTTTAAGGGAGTGTCCCAAAGATCAGGCCAGCTGGCCTGAGAGATGTCCAACACATCTTCACAGTCATGATTGGCATCTCTGGATTGTCATCAGGCAGCAGAGTGGCCTGACTGAGGCATTGAGTAAGAGAAAAAGTTAGGCTTGGTTGGTCAAGCAAAAGACTCTGATATTGAGTGATATGAGTGTTTGACATCCAGTGGCCAGAGACTCCTCAGAACAATGTTTTAACAGCATGGGGAACAATGAAAGCCAGGTTTTGGCTGAAAGTCAATTTATCTGCTTCCTTAACTAGTATGGCGTAGCAGCAATGCCTCAGAGAGAAGAAGATCAGCCAGAGGCTACTGGGTCCAGTCTTTTTGACAAGTAAGCTACCAGTCTCCTCCAGGGTCCTAAGGTCTGAGTGAGGACCCCTTTTGCAATTTCTCATTGTTTGTGAATGAACAGGTGGAAAGGCTTGGTAACATCTTGGAGAGCTAGAGCTGGGGCTTGGGTCAGAGACGTCTTTAACTGCTAGAATGTATATTCCTTAGGGGCTGATCTCCTGCTATGGCTGTGTACAGGGGCTTGGCAATTTCAGCAAATCCTGGGATCCACAGCCAGCAATACCCTGCCACCCCCAGGAATTCCCCTATCTGTTTCTTTGTAATTAACATGGGAATCTGAAGAATGGCTTCTTTTGGGGTTGAGGTCAGGGCTTGCTTACCTTTTTTTAAAGCTGGTATCCCAGGTATGAAACTTCTGTTGAGCAGAGCTGTGCCTTTTTCACTGGCACATAATAGCCCAGGTCTTGCAGGAACTGAAACAGAGGATCATTGGAGGATGATGCTTTGCCAATCTTGGTGGGTTGGTTTCTGCCCAGACTGAAGGAAACTCCTGTTGAAACTACAGAAGTAAACTTGATGAAACATTTTTAGTAGGGGACTTAGAAAAAATTAAAAGATATTTTTCAGAGAGCAGAACAGTTAAGAGCATCTGGTAGGCATTAGGGATAAACATTTCAGTTTTTTCAGGTGGAAACACAATTGTGGCTCTTAACTTTTGAAGTAAGTCTCAACCCATAAGAGGAAATGGGCAGTCTGGAGCTTTTAGAAATGAATGGGTCACTGGCTTTTGTCCATTTGGAGATGAACTTGCAATTAGTAACTGTCCCTGTTGCCCTTGTACCAAAATTTGTTTTTTAGATATAGGTCTCAATTGCTCTGCCCCAGTGTTCACTAAGAGTTGAACTGGGTGGCCTCCGATAGAGGCAGTTACCATGGGCTCTTGGGGGCCTAAGGAAAAAGAGTCCTAACCCCTTCAGTCTGAATCATTTCCAGTCTTTCCAGCAAAAGGCAGGACAAGAACTGGCTTAGTTTTCTCTTGTTGTGGGTGGTGGGGACAATCTTTGACCCAATGCCCTAATTCCTTGCAATAATCATACTGGTTCTTTGCCAACCAAATGCATCCAGGTTTCTGACACTTTTGACCATTCTGGTTATCAAACTTTTGATGAGTAGGCTTGGAATCAGCTCCCAGGGCCCAGAGGACTGTTACCAGGATTTTAGCTTGTCTTCTTGCAGTTCTGTCAGCTACCTGTACTGCCTGCTTTTGTTTCTCAACCTCTCAATTGCTAAAAACTTTTTGAACTACCTCAAGCTGCTACCTGCAAAGCCTTCCAGCTTCTGCAACTTTTTTCAGATATCCAGAGCTTCCTGAGTCACAAATGCCAAATTAATAGCTCGAGCATTCTCAGAAGCCAAGGGATCAAAAGGGGTGTAAGTCTGAAACACCTCTTGGAGGTGCTCAAGGAATGCTCCTGGAGATTTCTTGGGTCTCTGGAGAACCTTGGTAGTTTTAGAAAAATTGTTAGGCTTTCAGGTTCCCCCTTCAAACCTGTTAATAGAACCCAGAGATAGGTATAGTGACTTGGAACTTGGATGCCGCGAGGTATTGGGGTTCCAGTCTGGGTGAGTGGGAAAACATTTCTTTTAACATTTCTTGACTTTCCTTCTCTATACCAGCTGCTGAGGCCAGGACAGACTTTTTAGTCTCAGCTCTACTGCACTCAGGCTTTTTAGAAATTGATAGGGTTAAAAAGGAACTGGTGGCAATTATCGCAGGTGGGAAAATAAATGCCTATGATTTATTTTACCAGGAAGGTTAAAACCTGTGGTTTCATGGATTTGTGGCAAGATCTCATTCTCTTGAGAAACAGGTAAACAAGTTTTCCTTAAAGAGTTAGCCAGGGATCTTTGTATATAGCACCCTGTTGCTTTTAAGCTAGAGGCTTTGTCTCTGTATAGTATGGTTTACAGAACGGGACCTGAGTATTAAGAAAACATATTCTTACCTGGGGGGGGGGTGGACTAAATTTAACCATTGGTTGATATAGAGAAACTGATCAAGATGACCAGGGGTCCCTGTAATGACCTTTCAAATAGACTAAGTAACATGAAATTTCAGAGACCCTGTGGAGGGCTATTTAACATTAAATGCAGGCCAATAGTTTACACAGAGTCTGGAGTCTGCCTTTGGAGAGTCAGACACCACAGTCCTCCATGAACCTGACAGAGAAATTCCTTATTATGAAGTACAGTGGACCAGAGAACTTAGAAGTCCATGACACCAGAGATAGGTAGAGTGGGACTTGGAACTTGGAAGCCGCTGAAAACCAGTAAATTACAGGAGGCACATAATGAGTATCAGACCTTTAACCACAAGAAGATAAGCAAAGGTTAATAGAAGTTTCTGGCCTGCTCACTAGTCTGAAAGTGCAACAGAAGCAAGCCCTGTGGCAAAGAGCACAGCAAGAATGCAAAGCAGGGAAAGAGGCCAAGGATGACAGGGAGATAGAAATATCATAGACAGAAGTCAAAGCAGGTACCCAAACAGAAACCAGATATTAAACTGAGACTCTGTTTAGCCAACGTGTTGGCTTAACAGTGTCTAAGTAGTAACCTCATCAGGCAGAAGACTGACAGGTCGTGAATTCTGTGAACTCATAACAAACATTGAACAAACAAACAATTAAAACACAGTGAGAGGAAAAATCTGGACCAAGTCAAAAGAGTTAAGATCCCTGGAACAACCTCAGGGCAGAAAACCAGAGGACTCTATTCAGTCAACTTCTTGGCCTAATGAGTAGTGTCCAAAGGACAACCTAGTCAGGCTGTGACTCCCTTAAACAGAAATGAAACAGAAACTATGGTCACAAGCAATTAAACAGAAATCCAAAAAATAAAATCTTACCTCCTAGGAGATTGCAGACAGACTCAGGTTCTTTTGAGGCAATATCTGCCAGCAGTCATTCCAACACTTTCAGAGCCAGATGAGAGGTTAAGGGACCTGATTGGTTTGCATGAACAACTCCAGGTAAAAAAGCTGTGGGTTTGTAGTTATGGGAACATTACAGTAATCATACGCATACATTGGGGGGATCAACTTTAGGTTAGGCAGACAGCTAATATGGAGCATTTTAATAAAATGGAGTTACTTATGTCAAGCAAGTTATTTTAATTTTTTTGCATATTTTATTAGCTATTTTACAATGGATATATATAAACATACAAACATAAACAGAGTTTATACCTTTTAATCTAAGATTTTAGCCATGTGTCAGGTACAGTAATACATAACTCACTAAATGTATGTGTAAATCTGAATTGTTTTTCTGGAAGAATGGGCAATTAAAGATTATTCATTTAGGTTAGTAATGTCTCTTACTAATATTAGTGAAAAATAATGTTGAGGTTTTTATTTCCCAATTCTCAAACTGTTCATTTTTTGATGAAACATCTTCCTGTAATTTTCCTACTAAAGAGAAAACTCTCAAGTCTTGGAGAACATTTACATCTCAAAGTCACAAAGGGTATACTTCAGGTTTATTTATCTATTTATTTATTTATTTATTTTTGAGTTGGAGTTTCACTCAGTCGTCCCGACTGGAGTGTAGTGGCCGCTCCCAGCCACCACACCCTCAAACTGCTGGGCTCCAGCAATCCTTCCACCTCAGCCTTCCAAGTAGCTGGAATTACAGGCATGCGCTACCATGCCCTGCTAATTTTTTTATTTATTATAGAGATGCGGTCTCACCAAGTTGCCCGGTTGGGTCTCAAACCTGCGGGCTCAGGCAATCCACTCACCTCAGCCTCCCAAGTGCGGGATTACAGACTGAGCTACCGAGCTCACTACTTCAGGTTTAAATATTATCATTTTCCAGAAGAAAGAAAGAGTGTAGGTGAAGATCAAGGTAGGAAAGAAGGCCAGGAAAGGCATTACTTTCAGCAATGATTAGATTTGTGGAAGAGACTTAAGTCAATGTTTTCTCATTCTCTATTGTTTAGTCTTCCTTTAGTATGACGCTGAGATCTTACTTTTAATTGTATATTTCTCTTACAAGATGGTCATTGTTTTTAGCTATTTTGCTTATCTTTGAAAGAGTGAGCAGCTTGATCTCTGAGACCTTTCTCAGGTACTTTTCATTTAGCTTCAGCTATCCAATTTTGGATTGCACAGGGTCTCAGTATCATGCAAAGAAATTGGCAAAGATCAAGGAGTCCTGAATTACATGCTCCAGTGAAGTCTCTAAATGCCTTAGCAAATTTCTGGTGTTTCCCTTTGGGACAGAGAAATGTCTTACTCTTGTTATAAGCTTAGATTTTGATCAAAATGTAAAAGTCATAGAAGAGGGGAGGCCTAGTTAATCAAAGGACCTAACTTTATAAGCTTATTGTTTAATTTTCTTTTCATCTTGGAGTTTGGAATATGATGAAGAAAAACTGATAGGAAATTTAGAGTATTTTAGGAGAGAAGAAAAAGTGGTCAAACTTAAGTCTTTCAATGCATTTTTTTTTTCTCATCACACTGATTTTTAGGCATTTGCAATCTCTTTTTTTCCAGTGTGTCCCATAGATAAATAAATTTGCTTAGGTTTAAAATTCCTCACTGTGGTTACTGTAATTCTAAATTTTCTTTGGTAATGTTCTCCCACTTTTCTAGAAGAACACAGTCTTACTTGCAGTACCAGACTTCTTTGGTTTAGATAAACCCATGATTTTCTATCTTCCTAAACCCTTAGCTACCTCTGGAAATCCAGTCTAGTTTTTATAGGCTTTGTAAAGGACAAATTTTAGTTTCTGTTCTATCCAATCTGACACCTGAGTTCTCCTACTAGTCTCAGTTCAGTTTATGTTGAATCTAGCCTGGATTTTATAATGCTCAAATTATTAATGCTCAGGACACAAGTCACAAACCTAGATACCAGAGGAACATGTCAGGAATTCCCAGAAGTGCAATAGGAAAGCAATGAGTACAAGAAGCTCAGAAGCATACCTGCACCTGTTTACTCATTGCTTCTAGAGAACATCATTAGGAGGAGAGGACTCTCATTTGGCTCCCTATGTTAAAAGACAAACATAGGCAAATTAAAATTTTAGAGTTTACTTGAGCAAATGGTAATTCATAAATTAGGCAGTGCCAGTATACAAGCAGTTTAGGGCTTCACCAAAGGGGCACAAGGAAAACATATTTATAGGATGTTCATGGACAAGACAGACAAGTATTTTGAATGGCTAAAGTTCTCAGTTAAAGGTTAGTTGACAGATTCTGGTTAAGTTCCTCTGAATTGGGTTTTGCTTTGCTTATGTAGGAAACCAGAATGCTGAAACTGCCTCAACCCAATGGCCTCTCAATTTTTGAAACACCACAAAGCACCTATGATCATCAGTTAACTTCTACTGTGGAAACATTCCTGATTTATTACTAGTAAAACATGATTAATTCCATTTTTCATTTGACTTAAACTGAGTATTTTTTCTCCTTATTCCAATAACTTTAGGAGATACAAATACTTTTTTGGTTGCATGATTGTTTTGCATAATAGCAAAGAAATCTGGGCTTTAAGTGTACCCAACACTCCCACCTGTGCACATTGTACCTGATAGGTGATTTCTTTTTTGTCCGTCCACCCCATCCTTTCTCACCTTCTGAGTTTCCAGTACCAATATGTCATTCTCTATGTCTTTGCAGATTCTTAGTTTAGCTCTCACCTACAAGTGTGAACATGCAGTGTTTGGTTTTCCATTCCTGTGCTAATTCACTTAGAATGATATTCTCCATTTCCATCCATAATATAGGCAAATTGCTATTTTTCATTGCTGCAAAAGACAATATTTCATTTTTTTTTGATGGCTGAATAGTATTCCATAGTGTATGTATACCACAATTTCATGATCTGCTGATCAGTTGATGGGGCATTCAGGTTGATTTCACCTCTTTGCAATTGTGAATTATGCTGTGATGAGCATGTGGGTACAGGTATCGTTGTCAAATAATGACCTCTGTCCCTTTGAGTAGTGATAATTGCTGGTTCAAATGGTAAATCTACCTTGGTTGTTTGAGAAATCTCTATAGAGGCTGCATCAAATTACAAAGAGGGCATACGTATTTACCCCCACTGAGAGTGTATAAGTTTTCCCTTTTAACTAAATCTCCACCAACATCTATTGTTTTTTTGCTTTTTTATTAATGACCACTCTGACTGGTGTAAGGTGGCATCTCATTGTGGTTTTAAGTTGCATTTCCCTGATGATGAGTGATTTAGAGTATTTTTTCATATGTTTGTTGGTCATTGTATGTCTTCTTTTGGGAGATGTCTGTTCATGTCTTTTGCCCCCTTTGAAAGGAAACATTTGCTTTTTTCTTGGTAATTTTTTTGAGTTCTTTGTAGATTCTGGATATTAGTCCTTTGTCAGAGGATAGTTTGTACATATTTTCTCCCATTCTGAATGTGGCCTATTTGCTCTGTTGATTATTTCTTTTTCTGTGCAGCATTTTTTAGTTTAATGAAGTTCCACATGTTTATATTTATCTTGGTTGCATTTGTTTTGGGGGTTTTGGACATAGACTCTGCCTAGGCTGAAGACCAGAACAGTTTTTCTCAGGTTTTCTTCTAGGATTTTTGTGGTTTCAGATCTGGTAGTTAAGTCTTTAATC
The DNA here is from genome assembly GCA_963574415.1 of Tarsius wallacei. Taxonomy (NCBI): domain Eukaryota; kingdom Metazoa; phylum Chordata; class Mammalia; order Primates; family Tarsiidae; genus Tarsius; species Tarsius wallacei. The sequence continues at coordinate 24,750 of CAUYQG010114769.1, read as the reverse complement.
CTTCCTTCCTGAGTTCATTATTTTTGTAATGGTGAGACAAAATATGTTTTATTCTTCTGCATGTAGCCATCCAATTTTCCCAGCACCATTTGTTGAATAATTTTTTTCCAGTATATGTTTTTACTGGCTTTGTCAAAGATCAGTTGATGGTAGGTATTTGGGTTTTTTTCTGGAATTTCTATTCTGTTCCATCAGGCCATGTATCTGCTCTTGTACAAGTACCGTGTTGTATTGGCTACTATAGCCTTGTAGTATAATTTCAAGTCAGGTAATGTGATAACTCTAGTTTTGTCTTTTTGCTTAGGAGTGCTTCACTATTCTTTTTTTGGAGGGGGGGAGGTTCTATATAAATTTTAGGATTTTTTTGAAATTTTGTGAAAAATGACATTGGTAGTTTGACAAGGATTGCACTGAATCTGTAGATTACTTTGAGTAATATGGTCATTTCAACAATGCTGATTCTTCCAATTCATGAATATAGGGTGTCTCTCTATTTGTTTGATTTCTCTACAATTTCTTTCTTGAGAATTTTGTAGTTCTCCTTGTAGATATCTTTCATTGGTTAGATGTATTCATAGGTATTTTAACTTTTGGCTGCTTTTGTAAATGGGGACTGAATTCTTGATTTGATTCTCAACTGGGTTGCTATTGGTGTGCAGCAGTGCTACTGATGTATGTGTGCTGATTTTCTGTCTTGAAACTTTACTCATTTATCAAGTTCTATAGTTTTTTAAAGGAATCTTTAGATTCCTCTAGGTATATAATCCTATCATCAGAATACAGAGATAATTTGATTTTGTTTTCCAGTTTGGATGCCCTTTATTTCTTCTTGCTTATTGCTCTGGCTAGGATTTCTAGTATTATGTTGAATAGTAGTAGTGAAAGTGAGTATCTTTGCCTTGTTCCAGTTCTGAGAAGGAATTTGTTCAGCTTCACAGTTTAGGACGACATTAGCAGTGAGTTTGTCACATATGGCTTTTAGTTTTTTGGAGGAATGTCTCCTCTAACAAAAAGCTGCAGCTTTTTGATGTGAAGTCATACTGGATATTATCAAATGCATTTTCTGCATCCATTGAAATCTCTTGTGATTTTGTTTTTAATTCTGCTTAAGTGGTGTATCACACTTATTAACTTTCCTCCTTGGTATAAAACCCACTTAGCTGTAGGTTTTTTAATGCCTTACTAAATTTCTAATATTTTGTTGAAGTTTTCACATTTATGTTCACAAGAGATAGAGGTTTATAGTTTTCTCTTCTATTATGTCTTTCCTGTCTTTGATATCAGAGTGAAAATGGGTTTGTGGAATGAGTTAGGGGCAATACCTATCTCTTGAATCTTATGGAATAGCTTCAGTAGCCTTGGTGCCTGTTCTTTGAAAATCTGGCAGAATTCAGCTGGATTTTTTTGGGGGGGGAGGGGAAGGATTGACTTTTAATTACTATTTCAATCTTCCTAGTCATTATTGGTGTGCTTAGGGTTCTGCTTCTTTCTGATTCAAGGTTGGGTGCTTGCATATTTCCAAGAATGTATCTACTTCCTCTAAATAGTTTAGTTTCATTGCATAGAGAGAGGTGTTCTTAAGAATCTTAGGTGATATTTTGTATTTCCTTCATATCAGATGTAATATTTCATTTTTATTACATTGATGGTCCTAATTTGAATCTTTTATCTTTGTTTCTTATTTAATCTAGCTAATAGTCTATCAGTTTTATTTATCTTTTCAAATAATTATCTTTTTGTTTCATTGATTCTTCATATTTTTTCTACATTCGAATTTCATTTAGTTCTGTTCTGCTCTTCAACTTTTATTTTCCTCTGTTAGTTTTGGGTTTGGTTTGTTTATACTTTTCTAGTTCCCTGAGGTGTGATGTTAGGTTGTCAATATGCAGTCATTCAGTCTTATTCATGAAGGTTTTTCAGCAACAGAAAAACCTGATCATGGCTTTGGTTGTGTCTCAGAGGTTTTGATAACTTTCTTCATTGTTGTCATTCATTTCAAGGAATTTTTAAATTTTCATCTTGATTTCATTGTTGATTCACAGATCATTCAGGGCATATTGTTCATGTTTTTAAAAAAACGTGTTTTTGTCCTGAGGTAATTTATAGTTTTATTCCACTTTGGCTTGAGAAGGTGCTTGGTATAATTTGGACATTTTTTGATTTATTGAGACTGGCTTTGTGGTCTATCATATGGTTTATCTTGAAGAATGTTTCATGTACTGATGAGAAAAGAGTACATTCTCTTGTTTGGTGATGAAATGTTCTGTATAGTTCTATTATTCCATTTGCTCTGGGGTTCATTTTAACTCCAATCTTTTTTTTTGTTGCCTTTCTGCCTTGATTATCTGTCTGTTGCTGTCAGTCGTGTGTTGACATCTCCCATTATAACTGCATTGCTGTTTTTTTTTTTTTTTGGTTAGATCAAGTGGAATTTGTTTTATAAAGTTGGGAACGGTGTTAGATGTTATGTATTAATTATTATTTTTCTCTATTGCTGTCAGTGGAGTGTTGATATCTCCTATTATAATTGTATTGCTGCCTTTTGGGGGGAGGTTATGTCAAGCAGAATTTGTTTTATAAAGTGTTAGATGGCATATTTAAAAGTTGTATTGCTGGATTGATATCTTTATAATTATATAATAACATACTTGTCTCTTTTTTTACTGTTGATTTAAAGTCTTTTTAAAAATATGATATGAGAATGGCTACTATTCCTGCTCATTTTTGGTTTCCATTTGCCTGGGATAGTTTCCCCACCTCTTTACTGTGAGTCTATCAGAGTCTTTGTGTGTTATATGGGTCTCTTGAAAGCACATGTTTGCATTGTGTGTGTGTGTTTTTAACTCCATTAGTCTTTTTAGTGTGGCACTGATCCTGTTTACACTCAAAGTTAACAATAATAAGTATGGTACTATTCCTTTCATTATGCTAATTGTTACCTGGTTACTCCGTTACCTATTTTCTCTATTGTGTTGATGTCTATACGTTCTGTGAGTTTTATAATTTCCAGCATTTTTCTACTGACATAGTTTGACATTTTGTTTAGTATCTAGAATTCCTTTGAGTATTTTTGTACAACCAGTCTAGTGTTGACAAAATCCCTCAGCATTTGCTTCTCAATAAGGACTTTTTTTCCCCTCCTCTCATTTATGAAGCTTAGTTTTTTCTGAGATACAAAATCTTTGGTTGACTGTTATTGTGTTTGAGGAGATTGTAGATGGAACCCAAATCTCTTCTGACTGGTAGGATTGTAGCAGGAAAAATAGAGAGATCGTAACACTGAGACTATTATAGGAAGTGGCACTTTATTACACTGGCCATCCCAGGGGGCCTGAGGGTCTAAAGCATCCAAATTGAACACCCCAGAATGGGAGAAATGGGGTTTTATACCCTTGTTTAGGTAAGGGAGGGAGTTGTGTTGAGCGATTACACATCTCCTTTGGAATTTACAAGATGGTGTTCAGAAAAATCAGATCTTTCAAAGAACAAATGGTTTTCAGGAACTGCAGGATTGTAAACCATCAACTTCAGAAGAGGGGTTTTGGATAAGTCTGTGAATTAGTTACTCTTTTGCATTTCCATGAAATGGCCAGTCTCTGGTCACTTGGCCTTTCTTAAACAAAACCTGTCTGGCGCCTGGCGGGTCTTTAAAGTTGTAGCTTGCCTTTCAAAAGGAAATATCTTTAACTGCTACCAACCCCCCTTCCTACCGCTGGGCTAGTGGGAGACATTCTATCATCCCAGGTGATTGCCCTGAGGCTAACTGCTGATCCTGAACCAGTTACATGTGTTTCTGTGTTTATTCACTCAATCATACAAGAAATATATTTGAGCATTTGCCACATTCTGCCACAGGATTTGTTCTGAGAAGACTGCTCTTAATCTGATAAGTTTACCTTTGTAAACTATTTGATGCTTTTGTCTCACTGCTGCTAAAATTTTTTTACATTAACTTTGCATAACTAGATGATTATGTCTTGTGGATGACCTTCTTGCAATGGATCTTCTGAAGGTTATTTGAGCTTCTTGTATCTGGATGTTTAAATATCTGGCAAGGCCAGGGAAGTCTTCTTCCGTTATTCCCTCAAGTAGATTTTTCAAACCTGTTATTTTCTCTCCTTCCTCAGGAACACCTAGGATTCCTAGATTTGGAGACTTTGCATAACCCCATATTTCTTGGAGACTTTATTCTGTTCTCTTGATTCATTTTTCCTTATTGTTGTATAACTGGATTAATTTGAAAGCCTTATCTTCAAATTCTGAGATCCTTTATTTTACTTGTTCTACTCTAGTGTTAAAATGTCCCATCTTATTTTGTAATTCCTAACTTGCTCTTTCATTTACTAGATCAACTTTTTTTTTTTTTTTTTTTAAAAGGTTTATAACTCCCATATAGCCTTGGAGAATTTTTAATTCATGCCCTGAAAGGATTTTTTTTTTTTTTTAATTTCTCTTGTGTAGATTTTCAACTTTCTTCTCACTCTCATTGAGCAATTTTATAAGCATCCTTTTGAATTCTATCTCTGGAATTTCAAATATTTCATTTTGGTTAGAATGCATTGCTACAGAGTTAGTGTGGTCATTTTAGAGTGTTAGAAAACTCTTTTTTCATATTGTCAGAATAAGTTTTTCTGGTACTTCTCATTTGGATAAACTATTTCTTCTTATTTGAGTTTGACAGGGCTAACATAGGCACTTGTAGGATTACTTCAGGTGTATATAGACTTGGTGTGGTGTGTTTCTCAAATTGTCAACTGTGGCAGTCCTGTGCTCTGTACCTGCACACGCTCAAGGCATCCTGAGTGGCCAGGGTGGCTTGGATAGTGGTATTAGATGGGACCTGGGATCAGATCTTCCCCAAAGCTAAGGTATTATATCAGATATGTTAAACTGTGCTGTCAACCTCTGGCCAGGAGGTGGCTTTTGCAGGAGAGGGCCTGCTATGATGGTGACTCTGGACTTTCTGTTGATGTATGATGCTTCAGCAAAGTACTCAGAGAGTCTAGGTGACAATTACCCCAAATGCCCAAATTCTCTGTTCATTTTGAGCCTTGGAGAGGGGGTCAGGAAAGGAGGTCAAACTTCCTACCTGTGTGCACTCCTGGCTACCCCTGTGGAGATTAAAAGGGAGTTCCCAGCCACTGGAGTAATACTGTTATACAGAAAAGACACAAAAAAGTTTACATTAGAAGAGAAAATTTGCTAAAGCAGACAGGCGAAGGTCTCACACAGGACCTTCCCCTTATCCTCAAACCATCTGCACTGAAGTTCAAAATGCAGCTGGCCTCAGTGCAGCCCACTCCAGTTGGACTGTCTACCACTGTGGCATTTGCCCTTGGGACCTGTTTCTTTTAGGAAAGCTAGAAATCAGTCACCAACAATGGTTGAGTTTCTGGGATATCATTGCTGGAGCTGCTCAGAACCTTTTTTTTTTTTTTACTGGATCACTCCTTATGTGTTTTGGCACAATACAGCAGTTTCTTGTGAGGGACTAGAGTCTTGTAAAGCCCAGGTGGTCATCCATTGTGTGAAAGGAACACAGGCCTCCCGAATTCCCCTTATTCAACTTTCCCACTAGGTCCATAGCCAACCAAAGTCTGCCTTATAATCCAGAAAAGAATCTGAGTTGTTTTTAAATTGTCTTTATCTATTTTTAGCTTCAGATAAATTGTTTTTATCTGTTTTTATCACAGCTATCTTGCCTGAACTCCATACTTCTTTTGTATATTACAAGATTTACAAAATTGAAATATACTTGTTAAAGGCAACTATAAATTTTTATTTATTTTCATTTTTATTTTTTGAGTTGGAATGTCACTCTGTCACTCGGTTGGAGTGCACTGGCACACTCACTGCCACTGCAGCCTTGACCTCCTGGGCCCAAGTGATCCTCCCAGGTGAGTGCTGCCACCATGCCTGGCTAGTTTTTTTTATTTATTGTAGAGATGAGACCTCGCCAGTTTGCCCAAACTGGTCTTGAACCCTTGGTCTCAGGCAATCCTCTCACCTCATCCTCCCAAACTGCTGGGATTACAGACGTGAGCCACCACACCCAGCCCAAATTTTTATTTTTAATGATGCAACAAGATTTTTTCTATGCTAATAAGAAATTTTTACCATGAAGTTCAAAGATATAACATTTATGTATGTGCCCTTTACCACTGTAAGCACACTATTTGCCAGATCTCTTATTTCTATCCAGAATACATTGCTTTTAAGTTATTCTTATCTGTTGAGTGTTAGAAAGACTCTATCCAACAAATAGTACAGCAATTTGATTTCATTAGAATTAGATTAATGGAAATATAACTTGGACTGGCAATCATTTCAAATCAGAAATCACCAGAGTAAATCAACATGGCAAATTCTGCCTTAAAGCACTCTGTGATAAAATTGTGAAATGAACAAGAGAATCTGTCTCATTTCTTTTTCTTTTGCTCCAAACTCTCATGTTCCTTTCAATTACTAAGACTTCAGGAGAGATTCTTTTGCATATGTACTATGGTGTCTCTGCTTACAGAGGGAATCCATCTTGTTCGAATTCCAGAGTTTTTATAGTGATTTAGTGTCATTTGTTTTCATTTCAAACAAAAAGAATTTTCTTTTCTATAGACGATTACACACTACACAGGATAATGAAAACCTTATACAACAGAAACTACTTTGAAGGTTAGAAATAGAGCTCCTGTGGCAGACCCTTTCAATATTTGCAGTCCTAGACCATCCAATTCTAGCTGCTCTGAGTGCTGAGCAGTTTCCAAATAAGTAGACAAGGGAGGCAAAGGAGTATATGCTTTAAAAAGTAAATTATCTCAGTGTACCTGTCCCTTGATTTGGCTGATGGGATGTCCTAAATAGAGGCATAAATGTTTCTAAAGATGCTTATTCTTTGACAATAATTTTTTTGTTGTTGTTGTTCATTTTTTTTTAGTTGGATCTCACTCTTTTTGCCCAGGCTGGAGTGCAGTGGCATGCCCCTGGGTGCCACAGCCTCGACCTGCTGGGCTTAGGCAATCCTTCCACCTTAGCCTTCTAAGTAGCTGGAACTACAGATGTACACCACCACACCTGGCTAGTTTTTGTGATTTATTGTAGAGACAAAGTCTCACCAAGTTGCCCAGGCTGGTCTCGAATCCCCGGGCCCAGGCAATCCTTTCACATCAGCCTCCCAAAGTACTGAGGTTATAGGCTGTACCTCTGTGCCCAATCTTCCTTGTTTTAATAACAATATTGTTTATGTTAAAATCTGTTTTGTACTGTATTAGAAACAAATCATAAAACAAATGAAAGCAGAATTATCTTGAAGGTTAAAAGAAATTGCACTGACTTCACATCATATACAGTTAATCTGACACAGAGCAAAGATTTAATCAAAGTTGCTTCTGAATACCTTTATAACTTCAGAGGGGCAAAAATATCTTAAACTGGACATAAAAAATTTTTATAAAAGTTGACTTTCTGTTTTCTAGAAAATTAATATAGAGATAGTAAGCATAAAGAGATACCATATATCTATATGATGCATATAGCTAAGAAAGGAATAGTGTTCAAAATATATTAACAAGCGGTTCAAATAAATAAGACAGATACTATTTTTTAAATTAGAGCAAAAAAGTATGAATAGTCCTTTGGCTAGATATTCAGTGATGATAATTCTATGCAAAGATGGTCAACATCACCAGTTATCAGTAAAGTACAAAGCAAAACTTCAATGAGATATCTCCTTACTCATATTAAAATGTCTATAATAAACAGTACTTTAACATTGTCAATAATTCAGTAGAAAATAGTTCAGGTAGAACTCTCTTACACGACTGGCAGATGTAGAAAAATACTTCAAGCATTTTGGAAAACTGATCATAACTACTATGCATAATCCTAGACATACACATAAAATAAATAAGTTCTTATGTAATAAATAATACATTAAATAGTATTCAAGGCAATTCTATTCAGAATAGTAAAAAGCTAGAAGACAAACTTCCTGTTATCTATAACAATATAAATGATAGTGAGAAATTGTATATATTTTATATATATTTATAATTCTAGACAAGGAAATCTGACCTGTATTGCTAGAAGTTACAATAATAGTTATCTTGTATTGACTGGGAAGGGGTAGCTGGAATTTTCTGGAATGCAAAAAACATTATGCATCTCAATCTGAGTGATAAATTCAGAGTGTTTGTATATGGACATAAATATTATATTTTTATTAATTATGAATGTAAAAATTGATGTATACATATAATAAAATTTGCTCAGTCTGTAGTTTATATCTCAATACAATGAAAAAAATTGTAAAAGTACAAAAATATAGATGTTACATCTAAATATTTGAATAGCCAAACTTGTTGGCATGTGCTATAATCCCCAGTATTAATACTTTGGAGACTGAAGCAAGAGGATTGCTTGGGCCTAGGAATTGAGGCTGCCATGAGGCATGATTGTGCCATTGCACTCCAGCCTGGTGAGAAGGCAAGAACTCATCTATAATAAATAAACAACATAAATAAATAAATAAATAAAATTTATTCCAATGGCTCTGTGGGGGCAGAAATAGTCTTGGCCTGGGTATTAAATGTACTTACCTTCCCACCTGTGCACATTGTACCAACTAGGTGATTTTTTGACTATCCTTCCCTTCTCCTCTCCTCCTCCTGAGTTTCCAGTGTCCATTATACCATTCTCTGTGTTTTTCAGATGCTTAGTTTAGTTCCCTCTTACAAGTGAGGATATGTGTTTAGTGTTCTGTTCCTGAGTTAATTCACTTAGGATGATGTTCCCTGAATTGATCCAATTTTCTACAAAAGACATTTTTTTTTTTACAAAAGACATTTAAATATTAAAGTAGTTCCTTCAAATATTACTCACCTCTTAATTTTTAACATGTAATACAGTTGTATGTCCTTCTCCTCTGGGTTTTAAGTTCACAGGAACAGAGAAAGTGTCTTTCTCATCTTGATGCCACAAAAAATGTCTAGGACTGAGATGTGTTCATAATAGTAAACCATACACTTGGGAAGCCAAATGACCTCTGGTCACATTTTTCATATTCACTACATTTTTAATAGTTATGTGTTACTTACCAGCAAGAATTACAATTATTCATTTCTCAGAAATTTACAATTCTGAGAAATCCATTGTTAGGCAACTTTGTTGTGAGAATACCATACATTGTGCTTACGCAAATCTAGATGGTATAGCCTATTACACACCTAGGCTGCATGGTATAGTTATAAGCTATAGATATGCTTTGCTTCTATACTACCAACCTGAACAACATGTTACTTTACCAAATATTATAGGCAATTGTAACCACAATGGTAAGCATTTATGTAGGTAAATACAACAAGTAATGCATTGTGCTATAATGATATAAAGGCTATGACAATACTAAATGATAGGAAATTTTCAGCTACAATCTTATGCAATCACTATTGCATATGTCTTCTGTCATTAATTGAATAATTGTTATGCAGGGCATGACTGTTCTTTGTACTGCCTTTTTTTTTTTAACCACGTGGCAAACCAACTTTCAAATTCACAATGTCCTCAAATTTGCTATTGTATTAGATATGGCAAAATACTCATGCAGCATATCCTTCTGTCCCAGAAGTTTATCTTTTTCCTGTTCAGAATTTATTCAACCAGACTTGTTTGAGTTGCCATAAGTGTTTTTGAAAGAACTGACTTATTTTAAATGAGATTATAGATATAATAATAATGCTTGCTTGGATATAATCTAGGTATATTTGTGCTATGTGACCATCCTAACTCTCTTTTTAAAAAGGTGTATGATAAGAAACAAGTCTTTTAAACAGCCATGTGGTATATTGTGCACTCCAATCCTTCAAGTATTCTGATTCTACCCTAGAAAAAGTACTAATACTTTGGACAAGATGAGTTGCTAATAAATAATCAAAACAAAAATTACACAATATTATTATATGCATTCCGTATGAATAATTTATTTTTTAAATTGATTTTAGAATATTTAGTGACATTATATAATCTGTAGTAGCCACAAGACACCTTAATAATAAATATAAACTTCATGAGGGCAGGGGATAATGTTTACTGTATAATATGTAATATTTCCATAGTGTCTGACACAAGAGGAAGTTAATTATTTGCTAAATTATTTAAAGAATAATATGCTAAAAAGTATATGCATTCTTATGTTTGTTGCAGCACCATCCACCACAGCCCAGACACAGAATCAACTAAGTGTGCATCAATAGATTAGTGGATATAAAGAAAATGTGTTATATATATCAACAAATTACTATTATGCCTTTAAAAAGAATAAGATCCTGTCATTTGTGAATACATGAATGAAGCTGCAGGACGTGCTAAGTGGAATAAGCTAAGCACAGAAAAAACATGTAGAAAAGCCGATGCTTCATGGTCTCATTTATTTATGGAAACTAAAAAAGTTGAACTCATAGAAATAGAGAGTAGAGTGGAGAAAGTGGTGGGGGTAAAAAGACAGGGGAATGAGAAGTTGTTCAATAAAGCTTACAAAGTTTGGGTTAGATAAAATGACTAAGTTACAGAGATTTATTCACAGCATGGTGACTAGGGTTAATAACAGTGTATAGTGTGCATGGAAATTGCTTAGAGAGCAGGTCTTAAATGTTTTCATTACAGAAACTTTTGTCTGTGAACTGATAGACATGTTAATCAATATGATGTGATCATTCCATATTAAATGTACATAACATCTCATCATTTGTCATACATATATAGAAATTAAACAATTGAAATTAAAAGTAAAAATAAAGTGGGTGAAGTGATAGATATATTAACTTGATTTAACAATTTCACTATGAATACACTGTCAATCTAAATAACAGAGATGCTGTCTAAAAGAAAATGTGTTTATTTGTGAATAGAGCATTGCAGTGGGAATATGCATGCCATATTAAACTACATGTGTATTCAAGGAGATAAAGGAAAACAAGGGTTTTTAAATTTAAAAATGAGAAGGTTTATATAATTGTCATATATAATTGTTTTAAAATAATTATACTTGGCTATAAAGATCAATACAAGGGTGATGTCCGTCTGAAGTTAGACAAGCAGTTGCTGGGCAGATGTCATTGTAGAGGTTTTTTGTTTGTTTTCTTTGATGTTCTAAAGTTGTACTGGCATTTGCACAAGGTTACAATTTTTTGTGGAGTCTTTTTTGTTATCAGGCACACAAGCGTGAGAACCTTCTCTTCATGGTCCTTCCCTGGCTCTGTTTGTCTGGGTTTTCTTAACCTCAGTAACTTCATTTTTATTTTGACAACTTTCACAACATGTATCAAAAACATTATATTGTACACCAAATATGTACATTTTTTATTTGTCAATTATACCTTAAAACTGAGAAAAACTGAAGTAAAGATTAACTATATTTTTAAAAAATGTATACACTAACAAAATTTTCAGACAACTAATTTTTATTTAAATTAATTTTATTTAAAGTTGTGGAGTAAAATTCAGGATTGTGTACATAAATGGTACAGGTAAAGTTTAGGTACAGGTAAAGTTTTGGCTTCCCATTGGACCTCTCTTCACCTGCATTAGAATCAGATACTCTTTTTGATGTTATGTGCCACCGCCCCCCCCCCCCCCAGCAGTGTCCTGGTACTACCAATTCTTTTCTTATAGTATTATGAAAATGTTCAGGGTCTGCTTATGAGTGAGAACATGTGGTACTCAGTTTTTTGTTCCTTCGGTAGATCACAGAGTATTATAGACTCCAAATCCATCCAAGTTGCTGTGAAGTTCATAATTTTGTCCTTCTTTATGGCTGTATAATATTCTATTGTGTAAATGTACGACATTTTAAAAGCCAATCCAGTTTTAACAGGCAGCAGGACTGGGTCCACGTTTTTGTTATTGTGAATAGTGTTGCAATAAACATGCGGGTGCAGGTATCTTTCTTGTAGAATGATTTGAGTTCCTCCAGGTATATCCCTAGTAGGGGTATTGCTGGGTTGTATGGAAGGTCAATTTCTAGTTGTTTTAGAAATTGCCATATTGTTTTGCATGGAGGTTGAACTAGTTTGCACTCCCACCAACAGTGCAGAAGAAGTGTTTATTTAAGTATAATTTTAAAGATGTGGGGTACAATTCAGGGTTAGGTATACAAATGGTCATTGTACAGGTAAAGTTTGGACCTCACTTTGGTCCCCACATAACCTGGCTTGAGATCAGGTACCCTCATTGATGAGGTGTGCCCCTGACCCCACTTCTTGTTCTGGCAATTTCCCACTACCGCTGATCCCTTTCTTTTAGTATTATGATAATAATTGTTCAGGGTCTGCTTACAAGTGAGAACATGTATTCTGCGTTTCTGTGATAGATCACTGAGCATTACAATTTCTAAATCCATCCAAGTTGCTGTGAAGTTCACAATTTTGTCCTTCTTTCTGGCTGCATAATTGTCCATTGTGTATATGTAGCACATTTTAAAAATCCAGTTTACTTTTGATGGACAGCACAGTTGGTTCCATGTTTTTACTGTTGGGAATTGTGCTGCAATAAACATCGTGCACAGGTGATCTTTTTTGCAGAATGATTTGAGTTCCTCTGCGGAACTCAAAGGGAGTTTGCTGGGACACATGAAAGGTCGATTTTTAGATCTTTCAGGAATTCCCACACTGTTTTTCACAGAGGCTGTACTAGTTTACACTCCCACCAACAGTATAGAAGTGTTCCTTTTTCCCCTCATCCTCTTCAGCATCTGTAGTTTTTGAGTTATTAATGATGGTCATCCTGACTGGAGTTAGGTGGTATCTCCATGTAGTTTTAATTTGCATTTCTTTGATGATTAGTGAGGATGAGCATTTTTTCATGTATCTGTTGGCTGCTGGTGTATCTTCTTTTTAGAAGTGTTTATTCATGTCTTTTGTCCACTTTTTAATGAGGCTGTTTTTTTCTTTCCCTTTAGGCATGTTGAGTTCCTTGTAGATCCTAGATGTTAGACCTTTGTAATATGAACAGTTGGCAAATTTTTTTTTACATCTTGTGGGTTGTCTCCCACTCTCTTGATGGTTTCTTTTGCTTTGCAGAAGCTTTTCAGTTTGACAAGGTCCCACTTGACTATCTTGTCTCTTATGGCATGAACATTTGGGGTTTTGATCAGGAATTGGTTGCCTATTCCAATTGCCATAAAGTTACTTCCTGTGCTTTCTAAGATTCTTATAGTTGAGGTTTTATGTTTAAGTCTTTGATCCATTTGGAATTGAGTCTTGTGTGTGGTGATAGGTAGGTTCCTGTTTCATCCTTTTGCATATGGTCAGCCAGTTTTCCCAGCACCACTTACTGAATAGGTTCTCCTCTTCCCAGTGGTTGTTGGTGGAGGTTTTGCCAAAGATGAGGTCACTGAAAATTGAGATTTTGCTTCTGGAATGTCTACTCTGTTCCATTGGTCTATATGCCTCTTCTTGTACCAGTACCAGGCTGTTTTGATTGTTGTAGCCTTATAATAAAGTTTAAAGTCTGGGAGTGTGATACCTCCCTATGCAACTAACTTTGTCAACAAAAAATAAAAATCTATCATTTATTTGACTATTTATTAGTATAGATGCTGAAATAATTAGACTGACAGTGTTACAAGTAATATGAACTTTCCATACCTAAATGTACAAGTCAGCCTCTCTGTATACTACAATTAAACATTTCTTTCTTCAAAATGTGGCTTTTGGCAAACATGTGAAATAAAATATACTGCATTTCAAATAACAAAAATGTCAAAGATTAGGGCTTGTGAAAGGGATGATCATCTTTACTGGGGATACAGAACATCAACAAAAATGAGACTTAGGGAGAATTTATAAGTATAATTATTTGGAATACAGCTGAGTGGTGAGCCCCTTCATTCTCAATTGTGTGTAGGATTCCTATTCTTTATTTCTAGTCAAAACAGAGAGGCTTGAGGTATCTCCTATAAACAGAGAGACATATTGCCAGGTCTCTGGATACCACCTGAAAAAACTGAATGCAGATATGGTCCTTGGAAGTTGGAGCAAAGAACAGTTGGCTGAAATGGAATGGATCTACTGAACAGAAAGTAGATGACTATTTCCCCTGGACCATCAAGATTACCTATGTTGATTTCTGTAGGTTGTAACAGCCTTACATCTTGGGAATAAAACCCAACTGATCATGGTGAATGATATTTTTGACTTACTGCTTGATGCAGTCTGCTGGTATTTTGTTGAGAATTTTTGTATCTATGTTCATCAGGATACTGGCATGTAGTTTCATGTGTGTGTGTGTGTGTGTGTGTGTGTGTGTGTATGTGTGTGTGTGTGTTTGCCATTTTTTGGTATCAGGATTATGTTGGCTTTGTAGAATGAGTTAAAGAGAAGCTCTTCTAAATTGTTTGGAATAATTTTAGAAATTGTGGTACCAGCTATTCCTCAAATGTCTGGTAGAATTCAGATGTAAATTCTTTGGATCTAGGATATTTTTTGTAGAAATTTTTAAAAAATTACTATATCAATATTATGACTTTTTTTTTTTTTGAGTTAGAGTCTCACTCGGTCGCCCAGACAGGAGTGCAGTGGCATGCTCCTGGCCACTGCAGCCTCGACCTGCTGGGCTCCGGCAATCCTTCCGCCTCAGCCTTCCAAGTAGCTGGAACTACAGGCACACGCTACCACACTCGGCTAATTTTTTTGATTTATTGTACAGATGAGGTCTCGCCATATTGTAGAGGCGGGTCTCGAACCCGCGGGCTTGGCAATCCACTCACCTCAGCCTCCCAAGGCATGGGATTACAGGCTGAGCCACGGAGCCCGGCCAATATTATGACCTTTTATTGGTCGGTTCAGGGTTTCAATTTCTTCCTGTTTCAATCTCAGGAGGATGTGCTTCCAAAAACTCATCCATTTCCTCTAGATGTTCTAACTTTCATAGACATTGATAATATCTCTGAAAATCTTTTAAATTTCTTCTGGATAGGTTGTAGTGATGACTTTTTTTTCTTTCTGCCTATATTTATTCAGGTATTTCTCTTTTAGTGATAGTCTGGGCAGAGTTCTGTTGATATTGTTTGTACTTTCAAAGAACCAGGTTTTCAACTCACTGATTTTTTGGGGGAATGGAGGTGTGGTCTTTGTTTTGGTTATTTCTGCTCTGATTTTACTTTTTTTTTTTTTTGTGCCAACTTTGGTTTTTCTAGTTCCTTAGGTGAGACATTCATTGATTTTTATGATGTAGGTGTGAAGTGCAATACAATTTACTCTCACTATTGGTTTAGTGTCCCAGAGGTTTTGGTATTTTGTGCCCTAGTTTTTATTAGTTTCAAATAATTTTTAAAATTTGTGTGCTGATTTTGTTGTTTACCCCCAAATCATTCAGGAGCATGCTTTTTTAATTTTCATATATTTGTTTGGTTCGGAAGGTTCCTTTTGATGTTGATTTCTGCTATTGTCAGAGAAGATGCTCTGTGTAATTTTGATTTGTTGAAATGTATTCAAGCTTGACTTATGGCTATATGGCCAACCTCAGAGAAAGATCTATGTGTGGATGAGAGGAATATATATTCTGTAGTTTTGGAGTTTAGTTTCTATAGTGTTCTGTTGATGGCTGTTAGAGCTCGTTGGTTGAAGGAAGAATTGAAGTACAGGATTTCTGTGATTGTTTTCTGCCAAGTAAAATGTTGAAGTCTTCCACTATTATTATGCGGATGTCTGTGTCTTCTCTTAGTATAAGCAACAATTGTTTTATAAATCTGGTTGCTCCTATTTTGGATGCATATATTTTTAAAATAAAAAACTCCTTGTTGAATCGAGCCCTTTATTGTAATGTAGTACCCTTCAGTGTCCTTTCCTTTTCTTTTTTTACTTGTATAGGTTTAAGGTCTGTATTAATCTGATATGAGAATAGTGCTCCTGTTCTTTTTTGCTTTCCTTTTGCATGGCAGATCTTCTTTCATATCTTTATCTTGAGAATATGTGTGTCATTTGAAGTGAACTATGTCTCTTGGAGACAGCAGAAGCATAGATAATTTTAAAAATCCAGTTTGGGAGTCCA
This sequence comes from Tarsius wallacei, assembly GCA_963574415.1. Taxonomy (NCBI): domain Eukaryota; kingdom Metazoa; phylum Chordata; class Mammalia; order Primates; family Tarsiidae; genus Tarsius; species Tarsius wallacei. The sequence continues at coordinate 8,712 of CAUYQG010114769.1, read as the reverse complement.
CTTTCTTTTGGATCTAGCTGAGTTACTTTGCCATCCATATTCTGAATTCTGTGTCTCTCTATATAGACTACTTGTTCTGTATAGAATTTCTTGCTTAGGAGCTGTTTGGTCATGTGGGGGCAATGAAACATTTTTTGTTTGTTTGTTTTTGGAGTTCTTTTGCTGATTTCCTTCCACTGTGGGTGATTTCTTCCCTCCCATTTTCTTTTCTGTTTGGTTAGTTTGCTATAGTTGGGACTAAACGCTTTGATTTTTTTTCTGCTTTTTTTTCTTTTATAGATGTGGCTTTTTGAATATCGTGTATATGGTCGAATGACTTCATGCCTGAGCACTTTCAGGAGGCCAGTGCCCTGAACATGTTCCCTGGATGCAGCTAGTCTGTTGGATGCAGCTAGGGTCTGTTGTGACTGCCAAGGAGGCTACCAGTTATAGAGGTGCTTTTTTGGTTAGGTTATGTAGTTCAAGCTATCCACCTGGAGGTGACACTAAAGCTGAAGTTTAGTAGCCAAGACTGCACCTCACTTGGAGTTTCCAGGGATAGCAGGTGTCAGTAACAGTGATGGAGTGAGTGTGGTGTTCCCCTTCATCATTCTGGGGCCTAGATCATGTGACCCCCTCTGCGGAGAAGCAGCTGAAATAAGAGAGAGTACGGGGGGCCCTTAGCTTGTTGCTTCTGCTTATTTTGGCTTTGGGGTCTGCCTTGTAGGGGTGCACACAAACATCACAGGGAAACTGCTTAGTAGCTCTGGTGACTGGCTTGCCTGAGGGCTACTGGTCTCTGTTGTCACATTCAAATGAGTGCGGGATTTTCATACACTCTATGTTCTTGGAGCAGTTGATACACATCTGGGACTTTCACCCTAGTTGGGAGGCTGCAGAGCACCCTGATTGCTTGCAGTTCATGCTTATTTTGTCTTCAGGGTCTGTGCTAGCAGAGCACACTCAAGCACCATGGAGATCCTATTCTATGGCTTTTGCAACTGGATTCCCCAAAGGGCAGTCTCCATGGTGGGGCTCTGCCACAGCACTTGGACGGATAAAGGGGTCATTGTGTGCTCTGCAACCATAAGCGAGCTATTCATCCCTGGGGAAAGCAGCCAGGATTGGGGAGGATGGTGGGCATTTTGACTCCTCACTACTTCTGTCTATTTAAACTCTGGTGTCCATGCTGGGGATACACACTATTGCTCTGTTGAGATGCTCCTTCCCTGGCCAGGGCTCAACAGTGTAAGATGCTGAGGCAGACGCAAAGCATCTGCCCTGTACATAGGAACATTAAGCTTCTGTTGGGCAGTGACTGCTGGTGCTGAGCTGCATGGGGAGAGTGATCTGAGGAGTTCAACGTAGGCTTGAGCAATGCCACTGCATGGCCACCAGTGAGGGCTCTTTGCTGACCTAGGGAGAGAGGGGGTCACTTTTCTTTGGGCCTAGAGCAAGCTCTCCCTTGACTCAGATTACAAGGGTCAGTGGCAGTGGTGTAGTTTCTGGTGGTCACTCACTGAGCCCTTCGCCATGTTGGAAGATTCCCATGTCCCCATTGTGTGTCTAGATAAGCAGCCTCTCTGATTAAACTCCTCTGCCTGTAATAGGACCCTTTGCTTCTTTGTGAATCTCAGGGGTGTGTTCTTCCCCACCCTGCTCGAGTAGAGAGTTTCTGCCTATTTGGGTCTCTTTCTGTGAGACCTGTGCAGCCCAGCTGCTTCTAGTTAGCCATCTAGGACCAAGCCTGTGCAGTTTTTATGTGATAAATATTTTCCTCAGAATTCTCTCAATATACCATACATCCATTAGCCTGGGTCTTGGCTATATCCAGCCAAGTGATTTTTAATTTTGTTCCTCAGAGGACATTATAAAATGTCTGGACATTTTTAGTTGTCACAAATGGAGGGAAAGAAGATGCTTTCAGCAGCTAATGAGTAGAAACTATGAAATCTACTCAGTGTCCTACAATGCACAGCACAGCCTCCTTATCTTCAAAAGAATCTAGCTCAAAATGTCAGTAGCGTCAAGGATGAGAAAACCTGCTCCAATATAATCAATTTTAATGTCTTCAAGATCTCCAGACTTTATACATGGTGATTTTTGTATGTATATATGTGAGCTTATTTATAAGCTCTCGTTCAGCTTGGAGGTGTTTGTGTTCATTAGTGTACACTTGCATTGTATCCATACCTTTTCCCTGCCTTTGATTTTTTGATACCATATATACTAAAAGTGGAAATCTTCAAGAAAAGAAGCAGATTAACAGAATGGAGAAGAGGAGAATATAAACTTCAGACACATTCTGAAGGACCAAATAAATCATACATTATTTTAAATGAGAAGATGATTGCAACACTATCATCATGTGTATGTGTAGTTTTCAAGAAAACTACTGACAGCCTTTGCATAAGGTAAAAGCCCTCAGTTCAGACCTTTTCTTTTGAAGTTTTGGCTACAGCCATGGGTTTCACTTAATTCTGTTTGCAGAAATGTGCCTCCTGAAGGAATATGTTGGCACTTATTATAGAAAGGGTGGCAGTTATGATTCCTAGTGGAAAAACATAGGAGAAGCGTTTGTCAGCATTTCTTTATAAAATAGGAAAATTAAGTGGAAATTCAAGGGTGGTTTGGCTTTAAAAATCACCACAAAATTCCAGCTTATTGAACCTGTGGTGCTACCATGGTTGAGGAAAAAAAAGAAGACAGAGATGTGATTACACATCTGGAGGAAATCTGGGCATGAGACCTTGATCCACCGGACCCAAATGGCTCTTGAAATGAAAACCAGGACTACTGACTTCACAAAAATAACCAACAATATCAGATCCCATCCATGTTAATTTCATCTGAAATGACCCAGCTTTCAATGGATACTACTGTGCATCAGTGAGTAACCTATGGCATTAGAAATGCTAAATTTTTGAAAATTAAAAGGCTTCCAGTCCACTGAACACACTGGGAATAATCTTTCTGTCGAATTCCCACACACACAGGACTTTTCTGTTTGCTTGGGTAATGCCAACATTCTAGGCCAAATAACTAAAAAAGAGGCCTGAAGGTTTGCAAAGTCAGTGCCTAATTTCAATTAGTCCAATGACAAGGCAGAGTCATAAAGTCAAGCCAGAAACACAAAAGAGAAAAAAATAAACATGAGAGACAAGGGTGAAGTTTAATTTTTCTGCATGTAGCTATCCAGTATTGCCAACACCATTTGTTGAATAGGGTGTCCTTTCTTCAGTGTATGTTTTTTCTGGTTTTGTCAAAGATCAGTCAGTGGTAGGAGTTTATTTCTAGAATCTCTATTCTGTTCCATTGGTCCACGTGTCTGCTCTTGTACCAGTACCATGCTGTATTGGTTACTAAAACCTGGCAATACAATTGAAAGTCAGGTAATGTAATGCCTCCAGATTTGTTATTTTGGCTTGGGATTATTTTAGCTATTTGAGCTCTTTTTGTTTGTTTGTTTGTTTGTTTTGGTTCCATGTGAATTTTAGTACTGCTGTTTTGGAATTCTGTGGAAAATGGCATTTGTAGTTTGATAGGGATTGTATTGAATGTGTAGAATACTTTGGGTAATGTGGTCATTTTAACAATGTTGATTCTTTCAATCCATGAGTATGGTAGTGTTGCTCTGTGTTCTCTACAGTCCCTTTTATCAGTATTTTGTAGTTGTCCCTGTAGAGATCTCTCACCTCCTTGGTTAGATATATTCCTAGATATTTTACCTTTTGGCTGCTCTTGTAAATGAGATTGAATTCTTGATTTGATTCTCAGCTTGGTTGCCGTTGGTGTGCAGCAGTGCTACTGATTTATGTGTGTTGATTCTGCATCCTAAAACTGTACTGAATTAGTTTATCAAGTCTGGTCATTTTTTAGGTCTTTTTTTTTGGAGAAGGCTTTAGTTTTCTCTATGTATACAATCCTATTATTGGCACACAGAGTTTGATTTCTTCTTTTCCAATTTGGATACATTTTATTTCCTCTTCTTGCTTATTTCTCTGACTAGGGATTCTAGTACTATGTTGAATAGTGTGGTGAAAGTGAGCATCATCCTTGTGTTATTCCAGTTCCAAGGAAATTTGTTCAATTCTCTTGCCTGATTGCCCTGGCTAGGACTTCCAAGACTATGTTAAATAGGAGAGGTGAGAGCGGGCATCTTTGTCTAGTTCCTGTTCTCAGGGGAATGCTTTCAATTTCTACCCATTGAGCAAAATGTTGGATGTAGGTTTATCTGAGATGTATGTCTCTTACTATTTTGAGGAACGTTCCTTCTATGCCTAGGTGCTCGAGAGTTTTTATCAAGAAGTGATGCTGAATCTTTTCTAATGCTTTTTCTGCATTTAATGATATAATCATATGGTTCTGGGTTTTACATCTGTTCTGTTGATGTGTTGAATTACATTTATGGTCTTGTGAATGTTGAGCTAACCTTTCATCCCAGAAATGAAGAAGCTCACTTGGTCATGGCGGATGATCCTTGAGATGTGTTGCTGCATCTGCTTTGCTAGAATCTTGTTTAGGATTTTTGCATCTGTGTTCATCAAAGATATTGGTTGGCAATTCTCTTTCCTTGTTGGGTCTTTGCTAAACTTGGGTATCAGTATGGTGTTGGCTTTTAAAAATAAGTTGTGGAACATTCCTTCTTGATTGTCTGGAAAACTTTCAGTAAGATTGGTATCAGCTTCTCCTTGTTTGTCGTAAAGAACTTAGCTGGGAAATCAATACATCCAGGCTTTTTCTAATAAGCAGATTTTTTTTTATGACTAAGTTGATTTCCTTGATTGTTATTGGTCTGTCAGGTTTTGATTTCTTTTGTTTCAACCTTGGTAGGCTGTATGATGTCAGAAAGTCCTCAATTTCCCTTAGATTTTCTAGTTTATTTGCAGAAAGGTTTTAATAGTAATCTCTGATAATCTTCTTATTTTCTTCAAGGTCAGTTGTGACTTTGCCTTTTGGGTTTCTAATTATGTTTATCTGGACTTTCTCTTTTTAAAAGTCAGTCAGGCCAAGGGTCTGTTGATTTTATTTATTCTTTGATGAACCAATTTTTAAGTGTTCTCTGTGTCCTTTTCTGTTTCAGAGATATCAATCAGCCATATTATTTGGCTTCTTGATATAATTGCACATCTCTTGGAGGCTTTGTTTCTTCTTTTTGAATTTTAAAATGTATGTTTTTTTATGGCTGTGTAATACTCCATCATTGTCTTCACAGCAAATTGGATGGAGTTGGAGACCCTCATACTAAACTAACTATCACAGAAACAAAAAACTGAATATGTTCCCACTCATAGGTGAGACATGAACATTACTCACATTAGCACAAGGGAGGAATTGACATTCACTGGGCTCTGCTGGAGGGTACACATAACAACACAAAGGGTAACTGGTCCTATGCCAGGGGGAGTGAGGTCAAGTTGGAAGCCCAAACTTCACCTTCATGCATCCTATTTGTATAGTTAATCCTTACTTGTACCCCATGTCTATAATAAAGTAAAATTCAATAAAAATGTTCTTTTAAAAAACAGATTGGGTTAATTCCATATTTTGGTCTTCTGAGATTATTTCCTCTGCCTGGTTAATTCTCTGCCCTGTGCTTGTTAGCTTGTTATTTATTTCGAGGATGGCATTCTTCATTTCCATTATTTCAAAGAGGAATTTTAAAAAACTTGGAACTTCTTTCCAATTTCATCAGGTTTCATTTCTTGTTTCTCTTCATTCTTGTTTATTTTTGCCGTTCAGTCTTTTATTCCTGTAGCTAATCTGAGGCATGTCTGTCTGGGAAGTTTCCATTGTTTGTGCTCTGATGACTGTTTTTTATTTATTTTCTTTAAGTTCAGAGTTTTATTTATTTATTTAACCAAATTGTTAGATGTTTTTTCTAGCCATAAAATAACATACTACGCACTTTTATTTTATTTTATTTTGTTTTAAAGATATACGATACAAATCAGGATTAGGTACATAAGTGGTCTATGTGCAAGTGCAGTGTGGGCCTCCCACTGGTCCTCTCTTCACTTGGTTTAGGATCAGGTACCCTTAGTGAGGTTATGTTCCTACTCCTCCCTCCATTCCCCTGGCAAAATCCTGCTACTGCCAATCCTTTTTAATGGTATTGGGATAAATGTTCAGGTTCTACTTGTGAGTGAGAGCATGTGGTACTCAGTTCTTTGTTTCTGTGATATTAATAAATTACCAAGGATGATGGACTCTAAATCCATCAAAGTTGCTGCAAAGTCTATGATTTTTCCTTCTTTATGTCAGTGTAATATTCCAAAAAATATTCTTTTTTTGTAGGATTATTTGAGTTCCTTCAGGCATGTTCTCAGAAGGGGGACTGCTGACTTGTATGGAAGGCCAGTATCTAGATCTTTTAGAAATAGCCACACTGTTTTTCAAAGAGGTTGTACTAATGTACACTCCCACCAACAGTGTAGAAGTTTTCCCTTTTCTCCACATTCTCTTCAGCATTTGTTGTTTTTTTAAGTTATTAATGATGGACATCCTGACTGGAGTTAAGTGGTATCTCAGTGTGGTTTTGATTTGCATTTCTTTGATGATTAGTGAATCTGAGCATTTTTTCTGCTGGCTGTTCATATGTCTGCTTTTAAGAAGAGTCTATTCATGTCTTTTGCCCGCTTTTTAATAGGGCTGTTCCTTTTGGAAATTTTGAACCCCTTATATATCCTGTATTTAGGCCTTTGTAAGATAAACACTTGGCAAATATTTTGTCCCATTTTCTGTGGCCTGTCTCCCCACTCTCTTGATGGTTTATTTTGCTTGGCAAAAGCTTTTAGCTTGATGAGGTCCCGCTTGTCTGTCTTTTCTCTTGTCGTGGGCTTTTGGAGTTATGATCAGAAATTCGTTGCCTATTCCAATTTCCATAAGGGTGTATCATACATTTTCTAAAAGTCTTAGAGTTTGAGTTTTTATGTTTAGGTCTTGATCCATTTGAAGCTGAATTTGGTGAATGGTGACAGGTAGGGGTCCTGTTTCATTCTTCTGCATGCAGTCTGTCAGTTTTCCCTGTACCATTTACTGACTAGGTTCTCCTCTCACCAGTAGTTGTTGGTGGCGGCTTTGTTAAAGTTGAATTAATGGAGAAATTGAGGTTTTGCTACTGGAATCTTATTCTTTTCCATGATCTATATGCTTGTTCTTGCACGAATACCAAGCTGTTTTGATTATTGTAGACATCATAATTTTTAACGTCTGGGAGTGTGATACCTCCTGCTTTTTTTTCTGAGAATTATTTTGGCTATTTGTGGTCATTTTTCTTTTCAAATGAATTTCTGTATTGTCATTTCAATATTGGAGAAGTATGATGTTGATTATTTAATGAGTATTGCATTGAATTTGTGGATTGCTTTGGGTAGAATGGACATCTGAACAATGTTGATCCTTTCTTTTTTTTTTTTTTTTTTTTTTTTTGAGTCGGAGTCTCACTCTATCGCCCAGACTGGAGTGCAGTGGCCGCTTCCGGCCACCGCAGCCTCGACCTGCTGGGCTCCGGTGATCCTTCCGCCTCAGCCTTCCAAGTAGCCGGAATTACAGGCGCGCGCTACCACACCCGGCTGATTTTTTATTTATTGTAGAGATGAGGTCTCGCTTGCCCAGGCGGGTCTCGAACCCGCGGGCTCAGGCAATCCACTCACCTCAGCCTCCCAAAGGTGCGGGATTACAGGCTGAGCCACCGAGCCCGGCAATGTTGATCCTTTCAATCCATAAGCATAGAAGATTTTTTCTTTTACTTGTGTCCTCCTTAATTTCTTTGAGCAGTGTGTCATAGTTTTCATTGTAAAGGTCTTTCACATCTCTGGTTAGGAAGATGCCAAAGTATTTCATTTTCTTTGTGGCTATTGTGAATGGGCTTGCGCTTTTTATTGGTTCTCTGCCTGTTTGTTGTTGATGCATAAAATTTGACTGTCTTTTTAATTTTGATTTTATACCCTTAAGCTCTGCCAATGTCCTTTATCTGTGCCAGGAGATTTTTGACAGATTTTCTTGGGTTTTTCAAGGTCTAGAATTATATCATGAATGTGATATATCCAGCTTAACTTCCTATTTTCCTACTTGGATACCCCTGATTTCCTTCTCTTTCTGATTGCTTGAGCTAGGATTTCCAACATTATATTGAATGGGAGGGGTGAGAGTGGGCAGCCTTGTCTCATTCTGGTTTTCTGGGAAATGCTTCCAATTTCTGACCATTTAGCAATATTTTGGTTGTGGGCTTATTATAGATGGTTCTTACTATTTTGAGGTCTATTCTTTCTATGTGGAGGTCTTCCAGGGTTTTTGTAAATAATTGATGCCGAATTTTTTTGAGAAGCTTTTTCTGCATCTAATGATATATATCATGTAAATATTGTTTTTAAGTCTGTTGATGTATTAAATTACATTTATTTTGTTGCAGATCTTGAATCATTTCTGCATCCTGAGGATAAAGCCCACTTAGTCCTAGTGGATGATTTTTGAAATGTGTTGTTGGATACAATTTGTGAGAATTTTTGCATATATGTTCATCAAGGATATTGGCCTAGTTCTTTTTCTTTATTGGGTCTCTGCCTGGTTTGTGTATCATTGTGATGTTAGCATTACAAAAAGATTTGGGGGAGAGTTACATCTTTCTTGATTGCCTGAAATACTTGCAATAGGATTGGTATCAACTCCTCCTTTTATATTTTGTCTGGTCCAGAGCTTCTTTATGTAGATAATGTTCTTATGACAAAGTCA
>CAUYQG010114766.1:0-29055 GCA_963574415.1 Tarsius wallacei | reverse complement strand
TGATTCACAAATATTTTATCCCATTCTATGGATTACTGTCTCACTCTGTTGATAATGCACAAAAGTTGCACAATGGTTTTTAATTTTAATGACATACAATTTATCTATTTTTTCTTACATTGATTGTGCTTTTGGTATCATATCTAAGAATTCATTGCCAAATTCAAGACAATGAAAATTTACCCCTATATTTTTATTTTCTTACAAGAGGTTTACAGTTTTAGTCTCACATTTAAGTATGTGATCCATTTTTAGTAAGTTTGTATTTATGGTTTAAGGAAAGATCCAGTTTTATTCAATTGCATCTGTTGTCCACTAACGTGGCTATCATTTAAAAAAAGAAAGAGTATCATCAAAGACATAGAGAAACCAGAACCCTCACACACTGCTGGTGGGAATACAAAACAGTACAACAGTGTGGAAAACAGTGTGGCTATTCCTCACAAAGTTAAACCTAGAGTTACCATATAACCCAGAAAATCCACTCCTAGGAGTAGACTCAAGATAATTGAAAACAGTTGTTCAAACAAAAATTGTACATAGATATTCATAGCACCCTTTTCGTAACAACCCCAAATGACAACAACCCGTGTTCATTAACTAATAAATAGATAAAAGAAAAAATGTGGTATATACAGAGAATGAAGTATTATTTGGCCATAAAAGGGAATGAAATACGGATGCATGATACAAAATGGATGAACCATGAAAGCATATGCTGAGTGAAAGAAGCCAGGCATAAAAAGCCATATGTTATATGATTCCATTTATATGAAATGTTCAGATTAGGCAAATCCATAGCGACAGATAGAACTGTGCGTTCCAGGGGCTAAAGGGAAGGGTAAATGAGGAGTGGCTGCTTAATGGGTCTGGGATTTCTGTTTGCAGTGATGAAAATGTTCCAGATCTGAATAGTGGGTATGGTTACCCCAACATTCGGAATGTACTAGAAGCCACTGGATTATGTATTTTAAAATAGTTAAAGTGGTACATATCATTCCTGTGCATTTTACCTTAAAAAATACCATTAAGAAAATGAAAAGGCAAACCACAGACTGAAAGAAAATATTCACAATACAGTTACCTGACCAAAAAACAAAATTTTATATCCAGGATAGAAGAACTCTTACAGTTTAGTAATCTAAAGACAGTTTTTACAGTGATGGGTAAAAGACTTGGACTTGAAAAGACACCTCACAAAAGAAGATATGTCAAAGTCCTGAAGTCCATGAAAAGGTGCCCAACATTATTAGTCATCAGAAAATTTCAAAATAAACTCAAAATGAGGTAACTATTTACACCCACTAGAATGGCTAAAATTAAACACACAAACCATACCAAGAAGTATTGCCAAGGATGTGGAATTTTCAGAACTCTCACATACTTCTTGTAAGGAAGTAAAATGGTGCAACCACTCTGGAAAACAGGTAGTTTCTTATAAAGTTAAACACATACCTATCCTATCACTCAACCATCCCGCTCCTAGCTAGTCACTGAAGAGAGGGGAAGTGTGTGCTCTTACAAAAGACTTATGCATGCATATTCATAGCAGCTTTAATTATAATAGCCCCAAACTGCAAACAACCCAAATGTCTGTCATCAGATGATGGATAAACAAATTATGGTATATTTATGCAATAGCATAGTACTTGGTGATACAAAGGAATCAACCGTTGACATACACAACAGCATGGTTGAATCTCAAAAAGATGAAGCTGAGCAAAATAAGCCACAGAGTATGCAACGGAGGACAATTGTATTATCTACTTATGCAGAGTTCAAGAACAGGGGAAATGAATCTATGGGGACAGGAATTAAAACATGGTTTTCTCTTGAGAGAGTGACAAGAAAGGAACTTTCAGGGGGATGGAAATGCTCTGTATCCTGACTGGAGTGCCAGTTACATGAATGCATTTGTAGAAGCTCCTCAAACTCTACACTTAAAATCTGTGCTCTTGATTGTCCATAAATGATACTTCAATGGACTGAGAGGAAGTGGAGACAGTAGGAGGCAAGCGCACTGTGAGATCTTGCAGGAAGGAATGCAGAGAAATGAACCTGTGAAATTGAAAGCAAGAGTGCATGTGTGTTGTGTGTGCCCCTGTGCCTGTGCTCACGCACTTGTGCTGGTATATGTACGCGTGTGTGTGCACATGTGTGTTGGGAGTTACAGGGTGAAGACCTTCAGTAGAAGACAGGTGAAGGAATGCAGGATGCATGTGCAAGGATTGCTTTGGAAGCCAGAATTAGCCTCATTCTGTTTGTCTCCAGACAGTTGAACCAGGGTAAGGAGAGGAAATCCCAAAAGGTAGATTTTGGCTCAATTTGCAGGACATTTTTTGTTTTTTTGTTTGTTTTTTTGTTTGTTTGTTTGAGAAGTGGAACTATTGCCTACTTAGGCTTCCCTGATGAGTAGTGAGCTGTTGGTCACTAGGGATATGAGGGCTGCTGTTGCAGGGAATTTCAGCCTCCAATGAGGAAGAGGGAAGCTAGGCCCATTTAGGTCACCTCTTGTCTTTGAGCTGTCCTATCCCTGGGTCTGTGATCCAGACCTTGATAGATGGGGACGCAGGGCTAGTTCCTGCTCCACCCTGCAGGCCTGACCCTCCCTGATCTTTCCTCAGATGCTGGTGCCCCTGTTTACTTCTACGAGTTTCAGCACCGGCCCCAGTGCTTTGAAGATATAAAGCCAGCTTTTGTCAAAGCCGACCACACTGATGAAATCCGCTTTGTGTTCGGAGGTGCCTTCCTGAAGGGTGACATTGTCATGTTTGGTAAGGAACCAGCCATAGGGGCCCCTGCTCTTGCAGGAACACAAAACTTGAGATAAGGTGGGGATAAGACTCGACTCCCCACAGTTAACACGAAGCCCTTTGCTCACCCCACCGCCACGCAAAAGCCTGGAGGAGAACTGGCAGGTTGGGATTTAATCACCTCTGTGGTTTACAGGCAGACACAACCTTTCCCTGGAAAATGCCCTGACTCCTATTTTTAGAAACCAAGATGAAAAAGTCCTGCTGACATTTGCTCGATGAGTGCTTCTCTTTGTACTGGAGCCTACAGGGGTGGGCACTTCAGGCACTCGAGCAATCCCAGTTTTGAAAAAATATTAGAACCATTTTCTTCCTCCTCTCTGACCACTGGTCTTACCCTCCCTGTCCTTCCCAGAAATCCCATGAGGCCACCACTCGAGGCTTTAAAAGACAGGGACCACGTTATTCGTAATTCTAGCTCAAAGAGGTCTGGATCCAGATGATCTCATATAAATGCTTATGAATATTGCTTGCAAATGTTAGCTCATTTATTCCTGAATTTATGACATAGTAAATGCCTAACATAGTTACCCAATCAGATGAGGCTATATCCATAGGAAAAAAAATACAGGAAAATTACACACAGGAACCGTCACTAAAATGTTTCATTAAAAACATTGCACAGGCAATCTCTTTGGGTTTCCTCCTACTGAGGGAGTCTTCTGTCCTCTCAATAAATCCTGCTTTCTAAAAAAAAAAAACAAAAAAAAAAAAAAATAAATAAATTACATAATGCTGGCTCTTAACTTACCTTGTGGTCTGGCCTCTTGGCAATGAGGACACAGCCTCCCATACAGAGTGTGTGTGTACACTGTTGTTTATTCATTATTTCATTTGTTCATCCTCATCTCATAACACAGATAATGACAGAACTACTTCCTAGTTCTCATAAGGATTCAATAAAACCATTCCCATAAAACACACGGTAAGTGCGGAATAAATGTTACTGTTATTATTCAGCAACCACTCCTGAGCCTACTGACGGAACACGAGCTCTGCAAACTGGAAAAAAAAAAAAGAGCAACATATGTATCAAAGGGTTAAATTCCTGGATATCTAAAGAACTTTCTACAATCCATGAGAAAAGAGAAACCTAATTAAACTGGGCAACAGATATTAACAGACAGTTCATGGAAAAGGAAACACAAGTGACTTTTAACATATAAACATACATGCAACCTCACGTATCCCAAGAGAACTGCAGGCAATCCTTGGCTGAGGAATCATTCTTCTTCAATCAAGGTTGGAAAAAACAAAACACTTAAAACGAGAAACCATTTCATACATTAATAGAAAACTCTATCAACATTTAAAATTCATGTTGTCTTTAGTCTGGCAATTCTACTTCTAGAATTTTCTGCGTAGTTATAATTCCACATGTGCAAAAATATATGTGCTCACTAAAGCATTGCTTTTACCAGCAAAGGATTGGAAACATGATATATGGCATATTTATATATTATTGCATATAAACATATGTATTTATATATTATATGTTCGTAGAACACTAAATGGCAGCTTTATAGGTGACAATGTCTAGATATAATAGAAGATTAATTTTAGTAGAAAGAGCAAGACTTAGAATATGTTGTCCAATCTACTACCAAATGTGTAGAAAAGTGTTCACTTATCCCCTGGCATATGCAGAGACTGTCTTAGGAAGTTGGTGACAATGGCTGCTTCTGAGGCTGGTCACTGGGTATCTGGAGGGAAGAGACAGGAGGGAAGCTTATTTTCACCAGACTTTAAGTACTCTTTCAGCATTTTGTATTTTTCACTTTTCAAATAAAAAATAAGTGTATGTGTGTGTGAGTGAGAGCAAAAGAGAAAGAGGGAAGAGGAAGGGGAGGAGAGAGAGAGAGAGAGAGAGGTGTGTTCTGTGTCTACAAGGAAACCACAGCCTCATGGGAACCACAGGGTAGGCAGTGAAGATGTGTGGTCAGCCTCTACTATTTGTTTGTTGTTGTTGTTGTTGGTTTGTGTTTTGTTTTGTTTTGTTTTTGAGCTGGAGTATCACTCTGTCACCCAGATTGGAGTGTTTTTGAGTTGGAGTCTCACTCTGTTGCCCAGACTGGAGTGCAGTGGCCACTCCCGGTCACTGCAGCCTTGACCTGCTGGGCTCTGGTGATCCTTCCGCCTCAGCCTTCCAAGTAGCTGGAACTACAGGCGCGCGCTACCACGCCTGGCTAATTTTTTTGATTTATGGTAGAGATGAGGTCTCGCCAAGTTGCCCAGGCAGGTCTTGAACCCGCAGGCTCAGGCAATCCACTCACCTCAGCCTCCCAAAGCACGGGATTACAGGCTGAGCCACCAAGCCCGCCTAGCCTCTACTATTTGGAAGCCCTGATTCCTTGGTCAAGTTGCGGTCACTCTGAGCCCTGATACCTGCAGATACAAAAGGGGCGATGGCTTGGTAGGCTTGTGAGCATCCAGCAGAGGGGAGATGTGGAAGGGATTCATCAAATGTGAGGCACCTTGTGGTCTGGCGCATAACTGAGAAGAGCTGGCTTTTGTGATTATCTCCTCCAGAAGGAGCCACAGAGGAGGAGAAATTGCTGAGCAGGATGATGATGAAGTACTGGGCTAACTTTGCTCGAACCGGGTAAGTGGACCTCCTAGCCTCCCACACTCATCAGGACCTCCTCCATGCCAGGGTGTTTGAAGAGGAAAATCCCATCCCCGTTTCTGCTTTCACTTCCAGAAATCCTAACGGGGCTGGTTTGCCTCTGTGGCCGGCCTATAATCGGACCGAGGAGTACCTGAAGCTGGATTTGAACACGAGCCTTGGATACAAACTGAAAGAACGGAGAGTGAAATTTTGGACCAAAACCCTCCCTCTGATATTGTCCACTTCCGAAGCTCTCCTCAGTCCTCTTTCCTCTTTAACCTTCCTGTCCCTCCTCCTGCCTTTCTTTTGCTCTTTGGCTCCTTGAGAAGTTATCTTTGTGGGATTTTGGCTTCCTTTTTCCTCTGCAATTTCTCCCACAATCATTAGCTTCATTCTGAGTTTAGCTGCTTTCTATGGGGATCTTTGTGGAATAAACTGCTTTGGCTGATATTTCATGGAATATTTTTCAATATCAAAAATGCTATTTGTCTTGGAAAGCAACAAGATTTCTTCAATAAATCTGGAGAAGGGCTGGCCTATCAGTTGTCATAATAACGATCTTGTTACTAATATGAAGTAAAATCAGAATGTAAAATATGCACAGGGAACATAATGTAATTCTGTGCTGTAGCTCTTTCCCCCAACACCAGCACCAAGATGGTGTGAAATTTCTATCACAAAAAGTGCCTGTGTGAGTGCCCCAAAATGTGAGTCCACCAACCCCAACCCAGGGAAGTTCAGTCACAGGTCAAGTATGAATGTCCTGGACATTGAGCTGGGTCTCTCCAGTGGTTCAGTGAGATATGTGGGAGAGGGTGATGTGCCAAAGAGTATCCTCAGCAACAGAAACCTGACATCATCCAAGGTCAAGAACCTGAAAGTCAAATTCCAGACATCAAATATCAGGGATGCCAAGGAGAAAAGAGGTTTCCCTTATGGAGTTCAGACTAATCCATCATCCAATAACTTTACAATAGTATCTGACACAGGCCAGGCAGATCCCTACTGGGGATACAGCAGTGAACAAAAACATGGCTGCTACCAACTAGTGAGCTAACAGTCATTAAGCAAACACGCACACAAGTGGGTATCTGGGGGCACAACTTGGGTAAGTGCTACCCAAGAAAAGCAAGATGTTTTAAGAAAGTGTAACAGAGGGAATCCAAGTTAGATTGAAGTCTTAGGAGGTTCTCTCTGGAGAAATAGCTTTTATATTAAGAAAGAATGAATTAAAGTTGGCCACATGATAGGTAGGGAGAATGCTCTAATACTACTATTCAAAGGATGTACTCATACTTTTTATATTCCTACAATCCTTATTATAGTTATATTCTTCACCAGGGTAATTAGGTTTTCTTTGTGATTGCTTCAAGGTTGCATATGAGGTATGTAGAATAGGAGGGTTTCTGAGATGCCAGTACTTTCAGTTAACTGGGTTGGAGATCCTCAACTCAGCCTAAATCTGACCCCTGCAAGTGTTTTGCTTAACCCACACATTGTTAAAAGTGTTTTGGAATGATTTGTCAGCTAATTTTAAATTAGGCAAATTTTACATTAAAAGCCATATTTCCAGCTTCTCCAGAAAAACGAGCAAACACCCCCCGCCCCCCGCAAAGATCTGGCAATAATAGATTTGCATTTCTACCTGATGACCAGTTCTTTGGACAGTCCATACAGCACCTTTGTGCATATTAAAAGGAACCCTTCCTCAAAATCCTTTATAGACATCTTTCAGGGAATTGTCACTGACAAATACCTGCATCTATGATGTGAACGACACCTCCTCTGAAGCGTTACCCTTCTGCAGTGCACAACCTGCCCAAACTTTCTCAGCAAAGGTGGAGTAATCTATAGGACCTGAGTAGTGACTGTCCACTTTACAAAGGCACAAGCTCTTAACTTTCCACAGTCCTCACCACTCCCCTTTGTCCAGTGCCTGACCCTTTTCACTCACCGATACTACCCGACCCCTGAAGGTGTTTAAGTTTGGACCCCTGACCTCTCTTTTTACAGTGAGTTGCAGAGAGGCAAAGAGATTCACCCAAGATCACTCAGTGAGTTAGCAGTAAGTCAAAACCAAGCCCTAAGTCTCTTGTCTCTCCAGAGCAGGACTCTTTCTGCCATACTGCCCACCTCTCTCACCAGACAGTTCAAGGTGTTGGTTGTCTCTGGTGGAGGTGGCCATGGTGGGTTGAAGATGCCTGGGCCACTTTACGGCTCTGGAAAACGGGACTAAGCCACATGTGAGCAAGCTGGAAATTCAATTGCGTCTGCAGCTGCAGACGACTAATTTCTACATTGATATTTGGAAAAACTAACAGCTAGAAAACACCACTCAACTCATTTTTAAAAATACTATCATATTAAATAACATTATACACATCATTTATATACTGCTGGCAGTCCCGGCATCCTCAAATATGGTTCTAATTTTGGCAGGTGTCTTGCTAGGGAAAAAACATTCCCAAGTCATCCAGATATAGGACTTTCTTCCCTCCTCCTTTCTGTCCACACACAATCAGATGCTTTATGGAGTTAAAGTTGGCATGTGTCACTTGATGTCCATCCCCCCCCCCCCATTTAAGTCAGGGATTTTATCTTGGGGGTAAGTAGAATCACTTGGCCAGGCCACTTGCCAGTCCAGTTGGAACAGAATCTTCTTGGATGGGACCTAGATGTTCATATTTTCCATTTTCAGATATTTTAATGCACAGCCTGATTAAGAGCCACTGAGTTTTAATAGAGTGGCATATGCGGTTTTCAAGCTATTAGAGGATCTCCAAATAAAAAATCTGCTTTGCTATCTGCCTGGTGTGGATGTGTCACAATCTCTTTAACTGTAAGTCTGATCCTGGCCATTTATGGTCATAATTTGATGAGCAACTGTGGAAATGAATACTTTTATTTTTAAATGTTATTTATGGCATCGAGTTGCAGAAGATGAGCTAGGCCAAAGGTCATGCCCTCTTAAAATCCCTCTTATGTTCCTCAAATGCACTTTCCTAAAGAGCCACATCATGTCACACCCATTGGCAATGGGGGTACATATAATGTTTCACAATCACTTCTGTTTTTCCATCATTGTAAAAACATGAAATGTGTAATCATTTTTCTTATTATAAAATTAAAAATTACTTTCTTAGAGGAAATCGCCTCCCCCTGTCCTTTTTTCCCCCAAAGAATCTTGATTCCTATTCACTAAATCAAATCAAAACAAAAATTGAGGGACAAACCCTGTCTTCATCTGTGAATTTCTTAATGTCCAGCAGAGGGCGGCATTATAACAGAAGAAAAATGTTTCACTATGGGCTCCTGGGGTGCTGGTGGCGGTGTGATATCGGAGAACATGAACTGGAAAGGAAACCATACAAAATAGTTCAGTTGCAAACCAGTGCCATATAATGCTGTCCTTTTTCTCTGTAACATTGGAAAAGGGGAAAAGGTACCCTGGAACATCTGACTGAAAGGACTAAACAGGCAGAACAGAGGCAGGAGCCAGCAGGTTTTCTTCTTTTCCAAGTTTTATGCTTTCCTGTCAAGCCCCTAGGAGCCTGCCTCAGATGGGCATGAAGTCCTTCCCTCTAGGGCTCCCTGTTCCTTCTCCTCCTCCTTTAATGGCCTTTGAATGCTGGCCTTTTTGCCCAATCCCGAAGCTTAACTCCCCTTCTCTCAGAGGGCATAAGTGCAAGCTGTCCGTTTCCAGTCTCCAACCCCCGTTCCCATCCCTTGAGCTGGGGCGGAGGGATGAGAGGTGCATACCTTGAGCCCTGCATCTGGGGACACATCTCTACAAGATGAACCTCCCTTCCCAATGCGGAGACAGGTTCCATTAGGTCATGACCTTTGTGCTCTGCTAAAAGTTCTTAAGAGTGTGCCTCATTTTATTCCCTAAGAAGGAAAGGGCTGGGGAGAGAAAAACCTACCTTGCCACTTGACTGTGTCAAAATACTAGGGAATTCATTAGCAAAGCACTCACTGTGCTCCTTAGATGAGTTGGAGTGCAAGTTTCCACCTAAAGGATGGCCAGCAAAGGGAACAGCCAGCCATGGTGTAGCGGAAGCATGGCCATGCATGGGTGGTGGTGGCATGGGGGCCAGCCGGTGGGCAGCAGGGCTGGTGTTAGTAAGGTTGCTGGAGCATACTTGGGTGCCTAGGGGGCCAGCTTTTCTACCTTGACCTGTAGGAAGCAGACTTCTTTCTTTATAGGGAAAAGATGCAATAAAAGGTGAATTTATAAAATAGACAAGTGAGACCTCATCAAACTAATGAGCTTCTACAAAGCAAAAGAAACCATCAAGAGAGCAGGGAGACAGCCCACAGAATGGGAAAATATATTTGCCAACTGTATATCTGACAAAGGCCTAACATCTAGGATCTACAAGGAACTCAAACATGCCGAAAGGAAAAAAAACAAACAGCCCCTTTAAAAAGTGGGCAAAAGACATGAATAGACACTTCTCAGAAGAAGATATACAAGTAGCCAACAAACACATGAAAAAGTGCTCAGCCTCACTCATCATCAGAGAAATGCAAATCAAAACCACATTGAGATGCCACCTAACCCCAGTAAGAATGGCCATCATCAATAAAACAAACGACAACAGGTGCTGGCGAGGATGTGGAGAAAAAGGAATGCTTCTACACTGCCGGTGGAAATGAAAACTAGTGCAACCTCTTTGGAAGACAGTGTGGTGATTTCTGAAAGAACTAGAAATTGATCTTCCATATGACCTAGGAATTCTCCTATTGGGAATATACCTGGAGGGACTCAAATCATTCTACAAAAAAGATACGTGCACACGTATGTTTGTTGCAGCTGTCTTCACAATAGCAAAAACATGGAACCAACCATGCTGCCCATCGAAGCTGGACTGGATTTTTTAAAAATGTGGTACATATGCACAATGGAATATTATACAGTCATAAAGAAGGGCAGACATATGGACTTTGCAGCCACTTGGATGGATTTAGAGTTGATCATACTCAGTGATCCATCACAGAAACAAAGAACAGAGTACCATATGTTCTCATTCATAAGTGGACCTTGAACAATTATAATACTATAAAAAAGTGTTTAGCAGTAATGGGAAACTGTCAGGGGAGGGGGGATAGGATAGGCAGTTGAGGGAAACTGCTAGGGGAGGGAGGGGCATACCTCATCAACAAGGGTAACTGCATAATCAATGTTTGTATACCTAACCCTGAATTGTACCCCACATCTTTATAATAAAAAAGGTGAATTTATCTATCTTCTATCTATCAATCATCTATCTAGCCATCCATTCTCCTTTATATAATTGCACTTGAAATACTCTTTACCTGCTGGACTTGTCATATATGAGCCAATTTATTCAATATATGCACTAGTAACTTTAAGCTGAATTTCTATTAGTACATACGAGTTCTGATTAAAATAATTGCTGCATCTGATCATTTATGTTCTATCCTATAACTATAATTTATGCAGTCCACAGTCATTTCCTCAGTATCAATCTTACCTCCTCTACTAGACGATAAGTTCTTAAGGTCTGGTTCAATTCTTTTTAATTGTATATAACATACACAAGAAAGTATATATGCATTCATGCATATGCAGACATACATATGCAATTGATATGTAATGTCTTGGTGAATGTTCACTAGCTGATCACACTTGTGTAATGAGCACCCATATCAAGAAACAGAATATTTCCAGCACCCCAGAAGCCATCTGAGCTCAATTACAGGCCCTGCCCACAGCCCCCTCCCTGCCCATCTACCCACAATCAGAAGTCTGTTCTGATTTCTAGCAGCATATTAGTTTTTCTGGGTTTTGTGCTTTATATAAACAGAATCATATACTCTTACATCTGGCTTGTTTCTCTCAACATTGTGTCTGTGATACTCACCTGCACTGATGAATGTAGTTGCAGATTGTTCATTGTTGTTGTTTAGCCATTCATTGTGTGAATATGCCACTACTAGTCCATTCTACTGGTGCTGGGTATTTGGATAGTGTATTAGTCTGCTCAGGCTACCATAGCAAAATACCATAGATTGGGTGGCTTAAACAGCAGAAATTAATTTTTGCTCAGTTTTGGAGGCGAGAAGTTCCAGGTCAAGGGGCCAGCTGATTTCATTCCTGGTGAGGGCTCTCTTTGTGGCTTGTAGACAGGTGCTTCTCACTGTGTCCTACATGGCCTTTCTTCTGTATGTGAACAGAGAAAGGGAGAGGGAGAGGGAGAGGGAGAGGGAACAGGAGAGGGAGAAGGATAGTGGGGGAGAGTGTGCAAGCACTCTAGTGTTTCTTCTTCTTCTAATAAGTCCACCAATTCTACTGGGCTAGACCTATCCAACCTTATGACCTATTTATCACACCTATGTCAAAATACTAGGGACTTAACTTATGACTTATTTTATCTTAATTATATCTATAAAGACCCCATCTCCAAATATAGTCACATTGGGAGCTGGACAGGAATTTTGTGGGAAGGACATGTTTCAGTCTATAATAGATAGCCTATAATAGATAGCCTAGAGTTTTAGATTATTATAAATAGTGTTATCATAAATATTCTAAGACAAATCTTTTAATGACTACATGTGTGCCTCTCTCTTGCATATATACCCAAGGGTGGCTTTGCTGGGTCAAATGGATTGCAGATGTCAACTTTAGTCCCCAAAGTTTTTTAAAGTAGTTATAGCAGTCTGCACTCCTACCAGCAGAGTACTCCATATTGCTGTCAGTATTTGGTAGGGCAGCTAATTTTAGGTGTCAACTTGACTAAATTGAGGGATATCTAGCTGGCTGGTGAAGCGTTGTTTCTGGGTGTGTCTGTCAGGGCGTTTCCAGAGGACACTGTCATGTGAGTCAGTGGTTGTCCACATGTGAGTCACCTGTGGGGTCCACGTGCAGTAGTCCACTGACTCCCATGCCAGTGGAAGAGCTTCAGGGAACCTCTTCCTTTTGATACCCAGATCTCTGGACAGAAATCACAGTAAGCTGGCACTTGCCAAAGGCCTTCTGATATTCTGTCGCAATTAGGTGATCAGAGTCCCCAGGGTCAGTCCAGTTCTGGGACTGGCAGAGGCAGAGAGCCTGTGGGAAACTTTGGCCTGGAGGTGGATCTCAAGAAGGAGAACCGCACGCCTCCTGGGCCTAAGTGGGGATACCTAGAACCCCTAAATCCAGGAGTCTTCTGTCTCTATTCTGCATTCATATTGGCATGGGAATTCCTTCTCCTCATGAGTTGATGTCTACTTTTTCTGCTTTAAAGACAGTTTTCATTGCTCAGTGAACCTTCCAGTGTCCAGTGGACCTTCCACTGTCATCTCCTCTCCCACTGTTTGTTCACGATCCTTTTAGAAGAATTTCAGGAGAAAATGGGAATTTTCTGATTCCCCTTTTTTCTCAAGCAGCGGTGAACTGCTTTTCTTACCTGAATTTTTTAAAACAATTTTTTTCTGCATGTTTGGCAGCTACATTGCATCTCATACTATGAACACTCAATACATTATTTAACCATTTGCTATTGTTGGCCATTCAAATAATTTCACATTTTTTTTACTATTGTCAACTTCAGAGATTTGAGCCTCTGATACAGAATCATTTCTAGAGGACAGTGTTTTAAGATACAGGTTTTACTATTATTTAGGGATGACATGGCCAACAGATCATGAGATGATGGCTATTGAAAAGATAGTTTAGAGCCGGGCTCAGTGGCTCAGCCTGTAATCCCGCACTTTGGGAGGCTGAGGTGAGTGGATTGCCTGAGCCCGCGGGTTCGAGACCCGCCTGGGCAACTTGGTGAGACCTCATCTCTACAATAAATAAAAAAATCAGCCGGGCATGGTAGCACGTGCCTATAATTCCGACTACTCGGAAGGCTGAGACGGAAGGATCACCGGAGCCCAGCAGGTCGAGGCTGCAGTGGCTGGGAGTGGCCACTGCACTCAAGTCTGGGTGACAGAGTGATACTCCAACTCAAAAAAAAAAAAGAAAAGAAAAGATAGTTTGTTACTCACAGATAGCAAGACAAAGGCCACGCCATGTCATGGGGGAAAGGAGGCCACAGGAGAAGCACTGGGTTCCATCAGAAAGATGCGGGCAAGAGACTTTACTGTGGTTTCCATGGGAAGGAAAGAGTAAGGCAGGATTTGCAGGCATAGGGCTGGCTAGTTTGAATAATTTCAGGAGCTGTTCTATCTGGTGCCTGGCCCTGGGGGGCTGGTTAGGTCAGGCAGTTATTTTATGGGGATCTCACATAAAGTAAAGGAGGGGGTTGGAGTGCAGGCTCTGACTTGGTGAGTTTACCTGTGAAAGTCATAGTAGTAAGCAAGCGGTTTACTATCTCTAGGTATCAGCTAACCCTGGAAGGGGAAGCTCCACTAGGGTCGGCAAGACCCTGGGTGTTGAAGTGTCAGAGAAAATGAAGAATGCGGTTAATACAAATGGCCAGGGAAAAGAGGGTGCCCTTTTAGGATAGATTTTGCCAAATTGTTCCCAAGAAACTTTGGACTACTTTATCTCTCACATCAGCGGTAAAAGTTCCTGTTTGTCCATACTCCTGCCACTCCTTGGCACTACGACGAAAAGAGTAGTGATAAAAATCCTTGGTAATT
This sequence comes from Tarsius wallacei, assembly GCA_963574415.1. Taxonomy (NCBI): domain Eukaryota; kingdom Metazoa; phylum Chordata; class Mammalia; order Primates; family Tarsiidae; genus Tarsius; species Tarsius wallacei. The sequence goes on along the minus strand of CAUYQG010114766.1, from coordinate 15,033 downwards.
CAATGGGTGCAATGTGGGTATCTGGTATGAATTTGCAGGTCTTGGTGTGCACGCCATTGGTCTGTTAAAATGCCATTGTATGTGTGTATGTGTGTAATGTGGAGACCCCTTGGAACCTGGTTGGTAGGATGGAGACGGATTATGGACTGTACCCACCCTGATGTGCTCCTGGCCTGCTTCCAGAGAAGGACAAATGAGGACAAACTGGACAATGATTTAGGGAGTCTCAGAAGGGCTACAACTCCCCCCTGACCACAGGTGCCACCCAGCCCTGGAGGCGTTCTAGAGATTTCTTCCCTCCCATGACCTTCTAAAGTGAGAACATAGGGCCAACTTCAGTAGATCCTGGGACTGGGGCCAACTTTTGGGCAGTCCTGCTTTTTGGAGACTGTTATGTCATTTATTCTTGCTGAATCTTGTGTGAGCCCAAAAGGCCAAGCTTTCTCACATGCAGAGGATTTAACCGTCCTTGGAAAGGAGAGCTTACTTCCACCCTCCCAATGAGTGTTCAGGAGGTTTTCTTTGAGAGTTTCTCCAAATGCTCTGCCTGCTCTACCAGATTCTGCTTTAGGAAACACCCTCTTCATCTAGTCACTCGCAGCATGAAAGCCTTTCATTGGCTCCCCATTGTCTGAGAATGAAGTCTGTTCACCTTAACTTGACATTCAACCCATCTGGTCCAAATGGCTTCCCCACGAAGTCCCTAAACCTGCCTTGCACCACCGCAAGTATCCTCTCTTCTCTGCCTCTTCAAGTCCTGCCCACCTCTTAACGCCCAGTACCACCACAAGACGCCACAGGCAGTTTGGGGTATTAACGTGTATGAACAGTGATAATTCTCAGGGCATGAAAACACAAAATGCTTCTTGACACTGAGACTACTCTATTCACCCAGATGTTTGTCATATAACTTATAGTTTGAATTTGCTGAGCCCTTTCCAGACTATGATTCAATCTTAACTTTTCCAGGTCTAAATTTTTACCTGACTTTTTGGCTCATTCTTTTTTCTCTTTTCTTCTTCAAAAGTTGAAGAAAGGCTTTATAAAGTAGCCCTAGCAAACGTAGACTGGATTTACAATCAGGCTCTTGTTATTTGAATCAAAAAAATATAAGAGCTCAGTGTTCATCCAAGCGTAGTGCACTTATTCCTGGAGTTATGCAAGATCATTTTCAATAGTGTACAAACTTTAAAGCATTTATATATTGCTTATATATTCATTTTTCTGTGTATTAGGAAAAATTTGTAATTTGATACCCATGGTTTAGTGGATAGTATGTGTGGCAGGGATTGCTGGTGATCCGTCAAAATCTGTCCCACCGTCTTTGGTACACAACCTGACTATATTTCCCTTCCTTGTAATTAGAATGTTCATGTGTCTAAGTTCTCTTCAATGTGTGGGAGTGAGAAGTGCCACATCCGGGCCTGTTCCCTCCCTCCCCGCCTCCTCCCCAATGGTCACTTTTCTGTTCCTCTTTCCAGCAGACTGGAATCAACACCCATGGCAAATTTTGAAACCATGAGATAAGAATGGCAAAATCTCCATAGTCTAGATCTGAGGTGACCAAACTATAACTCAGGGGCCAAGTCTGACCCAGTGTCTATTTTTTAAAATACGGTTTTATTGAAATACACACATGCATTTGCTTATATATTGTCTGCGACTGCCTTCACTACAACAGCAGTTGCTATGTGACCTGGAAAGTCTAAGCTATTTCTTCTCGGGCCCTTTATAGAAAAAGTTTGCCAACAGCCTAGTTTAGATCCCTGAATGACCATATGGAGGACAACCACTTTGTTGACCTGAACAACACTCTTATTCCTTACATAAGTAAAAAACGAGGTTGAAACTCTGAGCCTATTTGCTACCATACCTCACTCTCATTAATACATTCATACTCAGTAGTCCCAAGGTGATTGCTTAGTATAGATGGGCTGAATGCCAGTTGTTTGTACCATTAAGGATGACCACTTATGCCCATGTGAAGTGCAGGTCCCCTCTGCGACCCATCTCCAGGCCAAAATTTCTCCCAGATGCTCTGACTCAATCAGTCCTAGAACCAGATTGAACTTAAGTAGTCTGACCTCCTAATGACAATACAGCATCAAAGGCCTTGGAAGGTGTGAACGTAATGCATTTTCTGCCCAGTGATCTGGATGTCAAAAAGAAAAAATTCCCTGGAGCTCAAGGAAATGATTACAGTGACAAAAACTCTTGACAAAACCAATGTCTTGTCACCCAGCTGGTGGTTAAGATGGTGGTCTAGGTTGTCACTGTTTTTATATTACTAACTGACCATCAATGGTTCACTTTTCTTATCCAATGACTAGTCTTCTATTATACACTTTTGTAAATCATAAGTGTTATTACTTATATCTCATTTACTTTTTTTTTACCGTCATTTTAATTTTAAAAAATACAGTCACACATTTTCCATGCTTACCTTTAATTTATGGCAAATTTTACAGGTCTTTCACTTATGGAAATGGTATATAGGTTAGTGTTTCTGGAACCTCAGTTATTCTCATACTAATATCAGCATACAGTCTGCCAGGCTGCATTGGACAATGTCATAGAATTCTAGTTCAGAGAGTGTGGGGCAACAGTGAAGGTGCATAAGACAGCATCTCATCCAGAACCACCTCTGCCTCATATCCTCTCTTTTCATAGAGAACTCCCAGCTGTCACTCAGTGGGTCACCAGACTTCTAGTCTCCCAGTGCTACCTGCTCTATCATAAAGTCTACACTTGATTCATCCCACGATTCACAGGCAAAGTTGAGTGAAGGACATGGGCTTGTTCTTGCTCAAGGCCTGTTCTAATCTGTGCTCTCCATATTTCTGTTGAGTAAATTGAGGTGGAGAGGATTTAGGGAGCTAATTTGGAGCCCCTCTCCCCCCCAGAAGTACCTACTCTCCCAAGTCCTACCCAACTGCGTAGGACTTAAGACCAGTTCGTAGGAGTTTATAGTTCCTAGATCATGTAGTTCCAACAGGTGTGGAATTAGGTGCTCTCTAAGAGAAAAGCAAAAACCCCAGTCAACTGCCACTTCCACAAGAGGTGTCTTGCTTACAGCAGAAGTAATGCAGGGAAATTACACGTTTGGGAAAAAGGAGACCTGGTGTGAGGCTTGGTGAACTTCAGCCTCACCCATTATATCTGCAGAGTCATCATGAGCCAGGAATGGGCTTCAGAGACTGCAGCCAGGTGTCTCCATTTGCAGAATTGCTTTGTGTTACAAGCAGGCATGTTGCTGAACAGGGGATCAAGAGAATAATTTATCTTTACTTGTTATATTTTGCTAACATAGCATTATACACAGGTTTTCACAGGCTGAGACCCAGGGCTGTTTCCCGGGAGGCAAAGGCCAAGACGGTTACCAGGCATGTGTGAACATGAGCATGGTGTTGTGTTAAGTGACTGGAAATAGCCTTGTTTTCTACTCAGGAGGGCCACCCAGATAGCCCCTTGAGGACAGCGATAGCGATGCTGAATATAGGGTGCTCTTATGACCCAAGTTTCTTTCCTGGATAAAAGTAAGGGGGGAAGTTCAACCTTTGTAAAGTCAATCACTTCTGGTGACTGATTCTAATGTTGTCACAAAGACCTCACCCCCACTACGAACCCCCCCCCCCCATCATCCTGCCACATAGCTGGAGTGAGTGCAAGGAACATTGCTTTTTAAATTTGGGTCTCCAGAAGCTTCGTTTCAGCTATCATCTATGGCCTTGGGCAAGAACCCAGGAGCATCTCTGGATCATCATGTGCTTTGCAACCTCTGGTTGCTAAATCCTTCCTGATGTCAATGGTCTGTCCAGGCTTGCCAAATGACATTGCAAAAATAGAACATGTCCTCTCAGCTGACTGCCTTCTCCTCGGGCCTTTTCTAATGCCTTTCCCATCCTCACCCTGGGCCAATGAACTGACATTATAATTGTGTACAAAGCCAAAGCATTTCACCTTATGATAAGACTGGCAGTTAAACATCTCCCCGATGTTTTCAAGAAAAAGGAATGGCTACCAGCCAAAATGTGGTAGAAGTCAAAAGTCTCAAGTCCTGGTTCTGACTTTGCCATTGAGTTGCTGTGTGACCTTAAGCAACCCCTCCCCTCTCCAGGCATGAAGAAAGTAATCAGGCTGGAACTATGTATTTGTCTGCCAGCTGCCAAAACAAAATACCGCAGACTAGGCAGCTTAAACAACAAATACTCAGTTTTTCTGGAGGCTCAAAGTCCAAGATCAAGGTGCTGGCAGGGCTAAGTTCCTCCAAGGCCTTACTCCTTGGCTTACAGATGGCTGCCATCTTGCTGCCTCTTCAAAATTGTTGTTCCTCTGTGCACATGTGCCTCTGGTGTCTCCCCGTGTGGACAGATTTCCTCTTCTTAGGAAAACACTAGTCAGATTGGATTAGGGCCCAATCTTTTTAACATAATCATGCCTTTAAAGTCTCTATCTCTAAATGCATTCTGAAAGGCATATGAATTTCGGGGGCACACAGTTTACCCCCTAACAGACCATATGAATAATTTGGCTAAGGAACAAGGAACCCCTTTTCTTACTCTGGGTTTCCTCAGAAGCAAACCTGAGAGTGCAAACCTACAAGTGCATGTCATTTATTTGGGAGGCACGGGAAATAATGACTGGAGTGGGTCTGTAAGGCAGGGGAGGGGAAAGCAGCCAACAGAGGGTCCATTGTAAAGCTAGTTACCACTAGGGGTGAGCAGCGCTTAGACCTAAGAAGAACTAAGGAAAGAACATGCATTTCAAAGTCATACCACCAGAGAAGGAGGGAGGGAGCTGAGGCATTTATCTCCTAAGGACCCCAGTGCTCCTGTGTCCATTCCTAAGTAGCTGCACACAGCAGCCAGCTCCCCATCCTCTGGTGGCCTGGAGGCTGGAGGAGGGACCTGCAGGAAGGCACAGGCATTTCGAAGGGGTAGAGGCAGAAGAGACTCCAGAAGAGAGAGGCTACATGAGATCCTCTACGAGCCAATCAAGCACATATTTAGGGCAACAGCGAAGTTGGTTTGTCAGAAACTCTGACACTAGCGCAGGGTCCATAGGAGTATGCGCTATAAAGCCAGTGGGTTCTGTCCAATCCTCGGCCCTTCATCTTACTTGAGGTGTGATCTTGGACCCACTCCTTAACCACACTGAACTTCAGGAGATGCTAGTATAAACCCCACAGGGTTATTTTGAGAACTGACAACCTGCACACAAAATGTTCAGCACAGTGTTTTCCACACAGTAGCTCTCAGTAAGTATTTGTCGAATGAATGAAAGTGGAAAATACAGATAAGTGAAAACACCTGCAATATTACAGCCAGGAAATGGCTGTTGTAATACCAATTAGATGCATAACCTTCCAGAATTTTTTTCTATGCATATGAAGATTTATATTCCTACTAAAATGGGGTCCTGTTATACATAACTATATTTTTCAATAGTGTTTCTGTATTTTATTTAAATATACAATTAACATACTATAAAATTCACGTTTTAAAGTGAACAGTAGAAGCAAAATGACAATGGAGCCATGTTTACGGTTTTAAGGAGAAAGGATCATGGTTCTACACTGTTGCACATGGCTGTCTCTGAAGTGGCAACTTACCCAGGCAGCCAGAAAGATTAGCTGACTGAGATGAGACTAATTTTAGGGAATCACAACAAACAGGGTGAGGGGGGGAGGGGGAAACAGGAGGAGAACTGTCTGTATAGTTCAGTGGTTTTTCATATATTCACAAAGTTGGACAAACGTCTCCACAATCTTATCCCAGAAACTTTTTGTCATCCCCCAAAGAAATTTCCCCACTGGAAGTATTCCTCATTTCCTTCATCTCCTCCTTCCCCGGTGCTTGGCAACCACTAACTACTTCTGTCTCCATGGATTTTCCTATTCTGAAAATTTCATATTTAAAAAAAATCATACAATACGTGGCCTTTTGCGCCAGGCTTCTTTCACTCAGCACGTAGCACATTGTTTCCAAGATTCACCCATGCTGTAGCATCTTCTTTTGACTGAATAGTATTCCACTGTATGTGTAGACCGATTTTATTTACACATTCATCAGTTCGTGGACATTTGGGTTGTTTCTGCTTTTTGTCCAGTATGAATAATGCTGTTGTTCGTGTACAAGTTTTTGTGTGGTCATGTTTTCAATTCTCCTGGGTATATACCCAGGAGTGGAATTGTGCTAGGTCATATAGTAACTGATTGACTTTTTGAGGAACTGCAAAACTGCTTACCAAAGCAGCCATGACAATTTCATAACCTGTTTTCTCCCCCTTCACAATAGATCATGACTGCCTTTTCTTGTCAATATATAGGTAGGAACATCACTGCTTTGAGTGAATACATAGTATCTCCTTAGCCAGCTGCATCAGAGTGTATTTAATGAATTCTCCATTGCTGGACATTGAATGATCCTATGCAAGAAACTTTGAGTATCCTCCTCATGTCCCCAGCAATTTGCAAATGACACTTTCCCAGGTGTACCCAGAGCACTTTGTATCCCTCTAATTTGATGTTTTCACATTGCATTGCAAGTCCCTCACCCCTGCCCAAATCCCCTGTGGACACCTGTCTCGTCCAATAATGGTGAATTCCTTGGGAAGACGGGTAGTCTTGAATTTGTCTTTGTATTCATAACACCAGCCAAGTGCCAGGCATTTTGGTACGTATTCAAGAATAAATGAATATATGAATGAGTGATTAGAGCCAAGGACTATGGAGAGGTGGGGTTTTTACATTCTGTTTCCAAATCCCTGCTTTGAAGAGTGGTGAGTTCCCTGACACTGGAGGTGTGTGACAGGAGACTGGGCGAGTTGGCAAGAATATTATGAAGTTAATTTAAGCATCGGAAAGGAGACTGGGTGAAATTTAAGATCGCTTCCAAACTTGAGAGCCTAGAATGCTACGTACGAAATACAAGCCCGGGGAAGCTAAGAGTTGCCACCTAAGTCACCTAGCTAAGCACTTGCCGGGCTGTGGGTTGCTGTAAGAATTTCAAGTTTGGTCTGAGGACCAGGACGAAAACCTCCTCTTGCCAAGCATCTGCCTGCTTGTGCCTGCCTTTAAGGCTCACAACCCACTAAGGTTAGAGTCCTGCGAGGGAGAAACGCTTATGTAACAAGTTGTCGGTCGAGTTTGTGGCTATCTGTAATCAGAGAGTTCAGTCCAGACTGTTTCGATAAAAGGAGGTAAACTCTGGTCGGGCGTGGCTTGGAGGTCCCGAGATGTCTCTCTGGAAGAGAAGAGCTTTTCTCTATCTCACGAGTAGGCCATCGGGCTTCCGGGGCGGGAACTGGGGGCGGGACAGCGCAACTTGTCGAGCGGCACCGAGACCTCGCAGGCCCGGGACCTGCTGTCCTTCCACGATGAGGCTCTACGCTCTGGTCCTGGCCATTGTCGCCGCATCCGCGGCTTGGGGTGAGTCCTTCTGAAACACAAACATCGGGGCGCATTTGGAAATCCCTGTTGGGGGCCGAGGTGGGCGGCGATGCGTTTAAGCGCAAGGGCACAGTGGGCCGGGTTCCGCCAGGGCGCGCCTCCTCCGGACTTGGACTCGGAGCAGCAGAGCCCAGCCAGCCCAGGCTCGCGCAGAGACGCGGGGGAGGATAACCGCCCCAGACGCGGGAGGTCAGCGAGCTGACCTTACGCCCCACACACGGGGACTCTAGAGAGCTCAATTCATCTCCCCTTGATTGTTAGACCAGATATGACCGAATCATGGAGAGTAGCTTAGCAGGATACCAAAAGCATCGACTCTGGAACCAGGATGCTTGAGTCTCAATCCCGGCCCAGCCACTTCCTTGCTGTGTGTCCTTAAGCTAGGCATTTAACTTCTCTGTGCTTGGGTTACCCTCTTTCTAAAATAAGCACGACAGTAGTACTTACCTCACTGGGCTGTTGTGAGGATGAAATGGACTGTCGTTTCTAGAGCACTGAGGATAGTGTGTGCTACAGAGGAAGGGCAAAAAATGGATGGATACATACAAGGGCTGTTTTCACATGGGGTATATTCATAGAAAATGTGAGGTTGGTCAGGCCAACATACCTGGAGGCATTTGCCTGGAAAAGATAGTTTGTTTTCACAGTCCCAGGAGGCAGGGGAAGAGGGGACCTGTGAGTAAGGGCTGTTATTGTGTTTTGCGGGAGGAAGAGGCTAGGCGAGATAGGCAGGTTTAGGATTGGCTAGTCTGAATGATTTCAGGGGGCTTTGGGGTCACAGGGACTGTCCCTAGTAGTCTGGTGGTACCTGGCTGTAAGGGGATTGGGACAGGGGATAGTGTGACCTAGGGTATGAGAACCCAACCCAGGAGGTGGCTGGGGTGGGCGCTGGATGGGCAGGACCCTGGGAGGGACATTTCTCCAGCATCCGGGCTTAGGTGCCAAAACAACATCAGAACACAGAAAACAAAATACATGGCCAATATGGAGTGCAGGGAGGGACCTCAAAGTTATATGTGCCATTTTATAGATGGAGAAACTGAGGATCAGAGAGAGGGAAATATCCTTGTGAGGTTAACTGGAAAATCATGTCCTGGTCTATCTCCGGCTTGTGAATCCAGGGCCAGTGTTCTGGCCAGCCATGCCCTGACAGCCCAGGCCCTTTCTGGATTCTGTCTTCCTTTTGGCAGTGTGAAACTGTGAGAGGTCTGGAGCTCTGTGTAAGGTCAGAGTAAGAAAGAAAACACGTTTGGAGTGGAACATCCCCCTACCTCCTGGCAATGCCATCTATTCTCATCTTTAGGAAGTCCGTACAGGCAGCTTCCATTTCCTCAGTTTCCACATCTGTAAAATGAGCATGTTAACTCCTACCTTGCAAGGCTTTTTTGAGGATTAATTTAAATGAACAGGAACGTGCTTCTGGCATGTAGTAGGTGACCACTGTGTACTTGTGTACACAGTGTACACATTACATATAGCATAAGTAGTGACTGCTCTTGTTCCCATTATTGTTTGCTCCTGCCACCATCCACCCTTGGCAATCTGGCTTCTGTCCACTTCACCTCTGTTGAGAGTTATCACTGAGCTGATAAGGGCCGGACACAGTGGACTCTTCTCGACCTCTCTCCTCCTCCGCCTCTCTGAAGCACTCAGCACTCCTAGCCAGCCCCTCTTCCTCATCCCCCCCGGGGCATCCATGATGCCCTGATGTCCTCTCCCCTCCCCTCCCCCCTGAAAGATATTCTCAGTCTCAGCTGTCCCTGTCCCTGTGTTTCCTCTTAGCTCTTTCTCTTCTCTCTCACCCTGGCCTCTTTGATGAAGTCACTCACATCCATGGTGTGCACCCCCACTGTCAGATGGATGATCCTACCCTGGTTCCTCACCTAACCTTCCAGTCTTGATATCTCACTGACATGTCCACTGGACCTGTTGAAACTGGGACCTGTTGAAACTGGGACTTAGCCTCACAAGACAGTTATTTGAAGTTATTTGAAGTTCTTTCCCTTCCACATCCCTTCCCCGCATCTGGTCAGGGACAACATCCTTCAAATGTCCTTATAGACCACCAAATTTCTTCATTCAAAATTTATTCTAGTTATAAAAAGGGATCTACGTTTTATGTAGAAAACTCAGAAATCACAGAGAAAAAAAGTCACCTGTGATACCACCACCCTTTGCTATTTTGATTTTGGTGTTATTTGTAATAATTAGCAGCAACAATAAAATAAGATAATCTAGAAGTTCACAGTATGGGATGGGCTATTAATAACATGAATCATGGATACTGTTTTGTAATGAGCTTTACATAAAGAATTTTTACGGTCATTGAATATGCTCCTATAAGACCAAATCTGGATTGTTCTGTTCTGGCCACACACTTTGAAGGAGGAATGCCTCCCTCAATCAATAGATGTTTTGTCTATGTCCAAAGCAGAGGAACTGGGAGGGCAAAAGGCTAGAAATAATTTTCTTGGAGGGATGCTTAGACAAACTGAGGTCATGGAGGCCAGACAGGACATGAGGGCATGGCAAAGTGTCTGAAAGGCCATCTGCCACAGATCAGGTTAGGTCAGTATGATCCCATTGCAGGTAGGACCAGGACTGATGTGGAAGCCGTGGGGAAATGTGTTTCAGCTCAATGAGAAAGAATTGTCTCTCTGCAACGATGGAACAGGCACGTCCAGGCACGGTGGCTCAAGCCTGTAACCCCAGCACTTTGGGAGGCTGAGGCAAGAGGATTGCCGGAGCCCAGAGGTTTGAGGCCAGCCTGGGCAACTGGGCAAGACCTTGTCTCTACAATAAAATAAAAATATTAGCCGGGTGTGGTGGCACACGCCAGTTGTTCCAGCTATGTGGAAGACTAAGGCGGAAGGATCACCTAAGCACAGCAGGTTGAGACTGCAGTGGCCGTGAGTGTGCCACTGCACTCCAGCCTGGGTGACAAAGTGAGACTCTCACTCAAAAAAAAAAAAAAGAATGGGAAAGGTTCCTGCCTTTCCTCTGGATGACCTTTCTCAGACCCACCGGAATAATCTTCTTCAGGCTTGTCACATCCTTTACTCCAGAACTTTTCCTGCTGCGTATTAGTCTACTAAATAAAACCCAAGCCCTTAGCCTGGCATTCTGGGCCCTCCCTGACATGCACTCTCTCACTCTAGAATTATTTCCCACCCCCCTAGACTCCATCTACTGCACAGGGGCCACATGCCCTCCTAAGGCAGGCTCTGCACTTTGCTGTCCCCCGAGCCGGGGCATAGTCTCTTCTCTGATCAATCCTCCTCTCACCTCCACCTCTTCCATGATACCACCAGTCAGAAAGCCCTGCCCCCTCCTAACTCCTGTAATGCCTTACTGGTACTTCTCCCAGGACACGACCACTTCCTTCCCAGTGTCAGGGTCAAGTGTATACGTGACTCATTCTCCACACAGCCTCCATGCTCCTGAGAACAGGGCCACCTCCTGTTCATCATCTCATCCAGCATGTGGCTCCGTGCCAGCTCTTAATGGATAAATATTTCTAGAGGTTTCTGAGAGGGAAACTCCATGTCTTGTTCCTTCCCAGCAGCTCTCTTTCTTGTGTTTATTTTTGAGTGGATGCTTTTCCACCTCTTATTCCCATTTGTTCTTTAAAACAGTTCCATGAAGTGGGAACGACAGTTATCCTCTCCCTATTTTACATAAGAAGAAACCGAGGCCTAGAGGGTTTAGGTGACTCATTCAAGGTCACATGCCTAGAAAGTGGCAAAACTCACCTACCCCCTCTGTTGCATCCTCCTTTCCTCTCAATGTCTAGCAGGGCACCCGTTCTCACCACCTGTGGTGGACACCGTGCATGGCAAAGTCCTAGGGAAGTACGTCAGCTTAGAAGGATTCGCACAGCCTGTGGCTGTCTTCCTGGGAATCCCTTTTGCCAAGCCCCCTCTCGGATCCCTGAGGTTCACTCCACCGCAGCCTGCAGAGCCATGGAGCTTCGTGAAGAATACCACCTCTTACCCTCCCATGTGAGTTGGGTAGTTGGCTTTGGGGTTGGTTGGGCTTCAATGGGTATGTTTGTCTCAAAGTGAGTCAAGGCCTGATTGGCTTGTGCTTTGCTGTGGAGTCCTTAAAAACACTGTAGAACCTTAAGAACTTTCTGGAACTCTCACAGCATTCTAGTGTCCCTTATTTAATACATATTTATTGAGCATCAACTGTGTGCACGGCATGTTCTAGGTTCTTGGGATCCATGAATGAGCAAAGCAAAGATCCCTGCCTTCATGGGGCTTCATTCTAGCAGGGGAGACAGATAATAAATGACATACAAATTAATAACTGAGCAGTGTAATATTTTAGAATGTGATAAGTGCATTGGAGAATAAGTAGTTGAGCAGGTGAAGGGAGTCAGAAATAATGATCCCATTAATTCTGTATTGAACCTTGACCTGTTTGGGGAGTCCAGGGGTGTTGACTTGACAAGCTCTCAGCTCCTAGGTGTGTCTAGCTACCTATTCACGGTGTGCACAGTCACCCTGGCCAAGCTGACCAAAAAAGTCCAAAGGTCCCAGTTGGCCTTACAGCTGTCCCCCAGGATACCTCAGACACCACATGTATCAGCCCAGTCCTCATTCATCTCCCAGAAAGGTATTTCTGAGGACTTTCATGATCCCACCTCTGGCTGCCTTCTTTTCTTTTGAAAACAATATTCACTATGTATACTTTCTGATTGCAAATGTAATGCATGTTTATTACAGAAAATTTATGAAGCACAGAGAAGGAAAAGTGAGAAAATTAAAAACGCACAGTTCCATCACCCAAAGGAATTGTCGTTTATATTTTAGATCATGTCTTCCCAGTCTTTTGTCTATTGAGCACTTTCGAATCCCTTGAAAACTGAATCCTATGTATAGATAGTTAGGATGCCTGCTTTGCTCATTTGTGAGTATACCATGAACATCATTCTATGCTATAAAGTAGCACAGCCTGACGTTGACTAGCTGCATGACCTTGGGTATTGAACTGTAATTAATTTACTCAGTCTCTTACTTGGGGTCATTAAGTTGTTTCTGATGTTTTTAATAATATCAATAGCACTGTGATGTACATCTTGTAACTACATTGTTATGCACGCTCATGAAATATTTTAGAACAAGTTCCAAGAAATGACATTTTCAGTCAAAGAACATGCACCTTTTGTTAAATTTCCCTCCAGGAATGTTCCAACTATACTCCTGTCATTGATATATGAAAACCTCTACTCAGCAGACTCCTGCCAATGCTTAGGGTTATTAAAATAATGTTTTTTGGCTATTGGATAGGCACACTGATAATAATAAATCCTATTTTGCTGTTTATTTTGCATTTATCTGAACACTAGTGAAGTTGAACTCTTTTCCCTTTTTTGACATTTGAATTTTTTTTTTTATGACTATTATACCCCTTGCTCTTGGTGAGCTGGGGGGAAATATTCCAGGGTGGAAACCAGGAAGTCATCTTTTCTGTCTCTGATTCTGCTATTTGACAGTTGTGTCATCCTGGCACCTGAGCACCTCAGCTTTCATATTTGCATAATGGGGACAGTGATGCCTGCCTTCTGGGTATATTAAGATATTGGAATATTGCTTCTAAGCTACTTGGAAATATAAGCACTACATAGCATAGATCCTCCTGGCTGTGTGACCTTGGGCAGATTCTCTAGCCACCCTGTGCCTCAGTTTTTTAATCTATAAAGTAGGGACAACAGTTGAACCTATGTCATGGAGCTGATCTGAGGTTTAAGTGAATTAGTGCATAATACAGTGCCTGGCACACTGGGAGGACTCAATAACTATTACCAATTTTAATCTATGTTGAATCTTTGAGATTATTCATCAGGGCAACCAACAGTGCTTGCCTGGGCTGGGTTGATGGTAGAATCTTGGCACGCCAGGGCTACAAAATCCCTATAGAAATCACTCCCCTCCCTAGACCTGGCAGATTGGGGCCCAGAGCAGGAAAAGAATTCACCCAGCTAATGAATGGCTGAGACACCCACAGTTCTGATGCTGTTTGTCCTGCGGAGATTTTACCCTGACCTGTTGCAGGACATGTCACCTCCTCTCCTTGACCCAGGGCATCCTAAAGGTTCTGAGAAGGGAAGAGGTGCCAAAGCCTTCTTGTTCTACTTGGTCTTGGGAGACCTCAGTGAGTCCCGGAGCCTCCACCTAGGCCCCCTAGAGAGCTTCTCCCTGTTCCAGTGTCCTGAGTCTGGCAATAGCAAGTCCATTTCCAGGCTTACACCTCCCACTCCAAGGCCCGGCCTGGCCCCAGGAGACACCTGGCTTAGATGTGGCTGAAGCTCAGGGCTTCTTCTTTCCCCCTCCCCAGGTGCTCGCAAGACGCAGTGGGGGGACAGGTGATTTCTGAGATCATCACCAACCAAAAGGAGAACATTCCCACCAAGTTTTCCGAAGACTGTCTTTACCTAAATATCTACTCTCCTGTTGACTTGACGAAGAGGAGCAGGCTGCCGGTGAGCAATGGGAACTCCTAGCCAAGACTTGCTGGTCTGGCATCCCCGGATCTCCTGGTGCAGACTGGGAGCGAGGAAAGGCAGCTTGGGGCAGGGGCAGCATGGGCCAGGACTGCTTCAGGGACAGGAGGGCTTCCTTTGACCATGGGAAACACAAATTTCCCATACCTCAGTTTCCCCAGGTGACAGGGGGCATCTGGGGGAGCTTGCTGTACATCTGTAACGCACATCTTACTTATTCAAAGTTCTCTCATGCTAATAGAAGGACTAGAATAGATTATGCCCAGTTACTAGATTAAGAATCTGATATTCAGGACGCATACAGTAATTTCCAATAATGTTAGAGTGGGAAGGAATCTTAGAAGAAAGTCAACAACCCAAATCTTCCTTTACAGACAAAGAAACTGACAGCCAGACAGGGGAAGAGCAGTTCCCACAGTGGTGTAGGATTGGCTCAGGTCTCCTGATCTTCAAACTAGTGCTCTTTGACATGTACTAGGAGACCAAGCACATGTGTGGCCTTTCCCCGGCACGCCAAGATACGTCTGTGACAACTTTCACTGTCCCGTGACAGAAGTATCGGAAGCGGAGCCTGGAACAATCCCAGAAGCATTTTCTTTTGCCTTTGGCCAAGCTGGGATTTTGTTGCAGCTAATTTCCCTTCCTAATTGTCTTTGGCACAGGCTGATGACCCAGTGAGTCAGCATTTCCCAAATAAACGAAGGGCCAGGGCCAGGGCAGGCTGCCAGTTGCAGGCTGGAGCTGGAGTGGGGTTGGGGGATTGCTGGAAAAAGACACGATCCCTGGGGTGGAAGAAGGAGGAGTGTTAGCACCCAGCCAATCTCCCAGGAGCACCCTGGGATGGTGCCCATGAGTGGGGGAACAGGTGTGTGAACTTCGGACTTGAAGCTAGCCCTGCATGCGCTTTATAGGACATAAGAAAGGGGGGACAAGGCGGGCTCGGTGGCTCAGCCTGTAATCCCGCGCCTTGGGAGGCTGAGGTGAGTGGATTGCCTGAGCCCGCGGGTTCGAGACCCGCCTGGGCAACTTGGCGAGACCTCATCTCTACAATAAATCAAAAAATCAGCCAGGCGTG